>PVKE010033932.1:0-17678 GCA_004027555.1 Craseonycteris thonglongyai | reverse complement strand
TTTTTTTTCCTGACATTTCATTGTTAGTATGTAGAAATGCAGTAGGTTTTCGTACATTTATTTTGTATTCTGAAACTTTTTTTTTATTGTTTCTGATAGTCTTTTTGATGGAGTCTTTTGGGTTTTCTATGTGAAGAATCATGTAAAAGTAATTTAAATTAATATGAAAAACTTATAATATCAAGAAATATATTTCACCCAAAGCATGATATTATTTATTGGATAATATTGTTTTTGATCAGTAAGCAATAAAAATTTTAATTATAAATAGAATGTTCTCCAAAACTATTCTAACAAAGATTGAAATATACATATTTTTAGCATCATCGTTTATTCTAACATTTAGAAAAGTGAAATGGGCTCATATTAAAAAGCATTTCATTAAAACCTCAGTGTGCTCATAAAACCAAATTAATGAAGGTAAAATGAAGTTATTTTGTTTATTTAACAGATATTCTCATCGCACTTAGTATATGCCAGCTACTTTGTTTTAAGGACTTGACAACTGTCAACCCATTTAATCCTCATGCCAACCCTATGAGATAGTTAATATTACCATTTAAAAATCAGGAAACAGAATTTAATAAAGAATCTAAGGTCACAGAGATACAGTAATTCCCCCCCCCCCTTGTCTGTGTTGGATACGTTCTAAGACCCCCATTGGATGCCTGAAACCACTGATAGTACCAAACCCACTGATGGGAAAGTTTAATTTATAAATTAGGCACAATAAGGTATTACTAACTGTTATAATAATAAAAATGAACAACTATAACAATACACTGTAATAAAACTTGTGAATGTGGTCTTTCTCTCTCTGTTTAGTAATTTCTGGATTGGTGTAACCATCCCATAGTTGCAGTAAATAGTTTAGTGTCACTTGTTTCAGAGGGTCCCCTGCTAAAGTCTTTGTACATATCCAGTGCTTTCTAGTGTAGCATGTTGCTGTCAATTAGACCACATTTTCTGCTTATGTCTTTTCCCCACAAATTTAATGCCTTTGCCATCATAGCTAAGCACTTCTGTAATTTGATGTGGAAAACTAGCACAAATTTCTTTTTCATTCTTCATAATTTCTGGGACAGAATATTTATTCTTTTTTTTTAATTTTTTTTAAATATTTTTTTATTTTTGACAGAGAGAGAAAGAGAGAGAGATACAGAGACAGAGAAAGAACTGAACCGGGGGAGCTCCCAGTTCAGCATATGGTTCTGCACGGGCCAGGGCCGGGATTCGATCCTCGGTCCCCGGCGCTGCAAAGTGAGCGCTTAACCCACTGAGCCATCCCGGCTTCCCCAGAATATTTATTCTTATTGTAGACCTTAGCAACCTCAGCATATGATTTTTCTTCTTTCCTTATTGTGAACTTTCACCTTTTTACTTAAAGGAAGCATTTTATGGCTTCTCTTTGGCATATCCAAATTGCCAGCATTACTACTCTTGTGCTTTGGAGACATTATTGAGTAAAATAAGGGTTACTTGAACACAGGCACTGACAATCGATCCGATAATCAAGGACTGCTCTGTGGCTAGTGAGCGCAGAGCTTCTACAGAACGGAGGTGCTGGACAAAGAGATGATTCACATCGCGGGAGAATGGAGCAGGATGGCGTGAGATTTCATTACAGTACTCAGACCAGCACGCAATTTAAAACTTATGAATCGTTTATTTCTGGAATTTTCCATCTAATGTTTTGGGACCACTGTTGACCTCAGGTAACTGAAACCAGGGAAAGTGAAATGGTGGGTATGGAGAGACTACTGTAGTAGGTGGCAGAACCAGGACCCTGACCCAGGAAGTTACTCCTGAGCTTGGGCTATTATCTTGTGCTCTGCAGCTATTCAGTGGCACTATATGTGACATTCTGTGTGTTTTCACTTCCTGCAATGGCATCATGTTGTGCATGCATTTTGTAACACTGATTAATCTGTTGTATCTCATTTGCCTCACTTTTGTTTCTTCTTATTCATTTGACTTTCTAAAGCAGCTGACGTATCTAAATTAAAGAAACCAATGTGTATAAATTATAACTGAATTAAGTTTTCACTCTCTTCGACATCTGTCTAAAGGATGGATTGTGATTATTCCCCTAAAGTAGTTGCTAAGAAAAGATTTGACTTTTTCTATAGTAGCATGTATTATACAAAATTATTTTACTTAAGATAGCAATGTTACTGTGTTTAAATGTTGACAAAACAAACAAGTCTTTGAAAATTGAAGGGAAATTTTTCATGTTTGCCTGTACATTTTTAAACATTGTTAGGTATTTTGGGCTATATACAAGGTTGTTAGGGTTTGACATGAGAGTCTTGTATCAAGTTCTCAACTCTGACATGTGATAGATTAAAAAACTATATAGAAATTAAAACTTTTCTTCAGTTTCTTCTGTGCACAGATTCCTCATCACTAAGTTTAGTGTCACTCGTGGTGACTCAGGAACGTCTCGTGTATCAAATTTTATTCAAATAAGAGGTTCTTGTTTTTAACAAACTTGAACACAAAAATCAAATGGGCCCAACCATTGTCTTAATTTTGGGCAAGAAAACACAAAATTGAACCCATTTTATGCAGTAAATGAAGCTCATGGTTTTCAGAATGTCTTGAATAAGTCAGGAATTCTTTAACATTAAAAAAAGTTAAATGCTTAAAAAGCAAAGTCCAAAATACCTCTTTTTCGATGGTCTAGCTCAGTATTTAGAAATTTTTCTTCTGAATAAAATGTTAGAATTTAATGTACCTGTGTACTTTTGTTACTATTACTGTGAAATATGCCTGAGAACATTTTTTATTCTTTTTTTTTCAGATGACAGAAATGCTGCTCAGCAGAGTAGCTTAAGAGACTTAATAAAAGAGCTGCCAGCCAGCCACTACAGCCTCCTCAAGTACCTGTGCGGGTTCTTGACAAAAGTAGCCAGCCACCATGTGCAGAATCGCATGAATATCCACAATCTTGCCACTGTGTTTGGACCAAATTGCTTTCAGTAAGTCCATGGAATTTTGCTTTTAATATCATAACATACTGCTTTCCCTTTATCATTGCCTGAAATTAGTGTGACATAGAATATTGCAGGCTGAAAAGCCAGCCACTTTAGGTTGGAGAAGTTCCATCTTGCCATTTGGCATTTTAGCCTTGTTCTTTGTAACAGTTTTGTGGAAAGCAGATAGTCTTTTAGGAAACTGTAATTTGTAATATTTCCAACAACCTTATCTAAAATTCTGGACATACCGGTAAGTGTTACTTTCACCAAAAAAGGCATTTAAAAAAATCTAATCTGAAACATTGATTAGCAGAAAGGGAAGGAATATGATACAGTACTTTGTTTTGTTTTGTTTTAATACTGGTAGAATTCAAATTATTGCTAATAGTTGGAATATTCCAAGCAGAATATGTCAGTGATAGAAAAATATAACCTCAGCTACATCTATTGACTTTCTAGGCATAAACTAGATTAGAAATAAACTGGTTTCCATGGTGGTTGTTACAGCCAGAAGGTAGGGTTTTCTATATAAAGAATCATGTCATCTGCCAAAAAATTACAGCTTTTCATTCCTAATTTGTATGCCTTTTATTTCTTCCTCTTACCTGATTGCTCTGGTGAGGACTTCCAATACTGTTGAATTACAGTGATAACAAATGGGCACCCTTGTGTTGTTACTGATCTTAGAGGAAGAGCTTTTGTTTTTTTACTGTTAAGCCTAATATTAGCCGAGGGTCTGTCTTACATGGCCTTTATTATGTTGAGGTACTTTCTTTCTACCTGTATACCCGTTTTATTAAGTGTTTTAAATCATGAGCGAATGCCGAATATTGCCAAATGCTTTTTCTGAATCTATTGATACAATCATATGATTTTTATCTTTTATTTTGTTTATGTGGTATATCACGCTGATTGATTTGCATTATGTTGAGCCATCCTTGTGCCCCTGGAATGAATGACACTTGACCAGGTGGTATTTGATTTGCTAATATTTTATTTAGGATTTTTGCATCTGTATTCATCAGATATTGATCTGTTCTTTTCTTTCTTTTTTGTTTTTGTTTTTGTTTTTGTTTTATCCTTTCCAGGTTTGGTATCAGGGTAATGTTGGTCTAGTAAAATGAGTTAGGGAGTATTGTCTCTTCTTCAAATTTTTGGAAGAGTTTGAACAGCACAGATAGTAAGTCATCTTTGAATGTTTGGTAGAATTCACTAGTGAAGCCATCTCGTCCTGGGCTTTTGCTTTTGGGGAGGTTTTGGATGTTTAATTTCTTTGCTATTGATCGGCCTATTTAGATTTTTCAGTTCTTTGTGATTCTGGAAAGGTTTTTATATATTTATAAGGCCTTTTCTATTTCTTTTAGGTTATTGAATTATAGCATACAGTCTTTTATAGTATTCTTGTATGATCCTTTGTATTTTTTTTTAAGATTTATTTTTATTGTTTTTGACAGAGAGAGAGAGAGAGAGAGAGAGAGAGAGAGAGATACAGAGACAGAGAGAAGGGGGAGGGCCCAGAACAGTCTCCATAGTTGCACATCATAGGTTTTTTCACATAGTTTCATTCCACAGGTGGGTGCGGGGCTGCACAGGGTGGAACTGGCCCAGGGTCTAACCCTGGTGAGAACTGAAATGGGGGCACTCCCCAGTTCAGCATATGGGTCCGCATAGGCCGGGGCCGGAATTTGATCCTTGGTCCCCAGGGCTGCAAAGTGAGCGTTTAACCCACTGAGCCATCCTGGCTTCCTCGATCCTTTGTATTTCTGTGGTATCCATTGTACCTTCTCCTCTGTCATTTCTGATTTTGTTTGTGTCTTTTCTCCTTTTTCCTTAGTTAGTCTAGCCAGGTGTTTGTCAGTGCTTTTCAAAGAACCAGGTCTTTGTTGCACTAAATTTTTTATATTGTCTTTTTGTTCTGTATTTTATTTAATTCTGCTTTAATTTTTATTACTTTCTTCTTTAGCTGATTTTAGGCTTCTTTTATTGTTCTTTTCTTAGTTCTTTAAGATGTAATGTTATGTTGTTTATTTGGGAAAGAAAATAGATAATTTGGGTTAAAAAGTGTGGTCAACATTTTTTTATATTAAACCCAAACACTTGTCTTATAACCTGTTAACATATCTATTCATAAAATGCAGGTTATTCATTTACTTTTTAACACAGTTGTATTTATATTGTCATCCTCTGTAACACATACCTGGCATAATAAAGAATTGGTGATTGGAAAGTTTGGCCTTTCTCTGCAAGAACCCGCACCAGCCCTTTCCCATGGTTGCTTCATGGCCTCTGCTTCTGTGTTATAATCCCACTGTCGCTGGTAACTGCGATAAATAACCTTCCAGTTGCCTTTTTTTCAAAATGGGTATACACTTATTTTTATTACAAAAGTAACATGTTCATTATAAAAAGAAACATTTTTCAAACTAAAAAAGCAAAAGAATAAAGATGAAAATGAAAATCATTCATAATTCTAACCCAGATTCAAATCACACTTTGGTTTATGTGCTTCCATGTTCATTTCTATGTATGGCTCTCACACACTCTCTCTCTCTCTCTCGCTCATATATTTATGTTTCGCTAAAGATGGAGTAGTAAAATAATACTGCATATAACCTTTATTTAAATTTTAGTGTCATCCATAATGGCATTTCTCCATGCTTATAAATATAATTCTACATCATTATTTCTTATGACCACATAGCACTGTGACCTTTTGAACATTATCCTTTATTTAAGCCATTCCTGTGAATGGCATTTCATGATTTTTTGTCAGCACTAATGATAGGTAACATTTGTTGAGTGTTCCTGGCAGTGCTCTAGGTTCTTTTCATTTATTTGCTAATTTTATCCTTAAAACCCTATGATACATTATCATCTCTATGTTTACACATGAGGAAACTAAAGCACAGAAAGTTTCAATTGCTCAAAGTCACATGGCTAGGAAGAGGTTTGCAAGGGGATTCTGAATCCAGACAGCCTGGCTCCTCAGTTCCAAGCTCTTAATCACCACTCTGTAGCTGTTTCCCCTGTAAACAGCTTTGCATTGACTATTCTTGAACATACATTTTTCACACTTCACTAATTATTTTCTTTGGATGTACTTTTAGAAGTAGACTTGCCTAGTTAAAGAATACTCCTATCACCAGATTTTTTCTTCATTGAAAGGTTGTACCAGTTCCTAAGCAGCAATATATGTAAGTGCCCCCTTTCCCACACCTTCTCTAATCCTGCTTTATCATTCTTTTTCATATTTGCCAATATAAAAAGTGAATATTATTCCTTGAAAAATCCTCACTTACTGTGATAACTGTGAGGTTTATCATATGGAAAAGCCTATTTTTCCATATAGTTTTCTTTTGTAAATTGCCTTTTATTTTCTGTATTTTCTGCTTTCAGTTTTTCTAAGCTGGACCTTTTTTGTGTGTGTATGTGATTGATTTGTAAGAGTTCCTTGTAAAGCACAGCTATTAGATTTTTGTTATATATTGGAAATATTTGTTACATATTGGAAATTTTGTTATATATTGGAAATACTGTAATTTAAATTTGAATTCATCATTCATACTTTTTGCCACAAAGAAGGTAAAAATTTCATTAATCCTCCGTATCATTTTGGGTTGTTTGAGTTTGATGTTATCTTTAAAAGGTCTTCTGTCTCAAGGTTATAAGAACATTTACTTATATTGTTTCTTAATGTTTTTGCCGTTTTATATTTTAATATTTACATCTTGAATATATGTGGAAATTATTTTTAAAAAGGTATGAAATGGGATTTAAAAGTTATTAAGTATTCTCTTATATTTTATTTTATATTTATAGTATTTTAATATTTAGATAATTCTAGTGAAATTTACTTTGGAATAAGATCTGATTTAAGGATGTAATTTTTCACTTAAATAATTAGCCTTATAATTAAACAACATCTGCAGAGTAATTCATGCTTTGCTAAGTGATTCAAAGTGTCGCTTTATCATTACATCAAATTCTTAAGTATACTTTGGCCTTCTCTGGACTCTAGTCTTCTACACTGATCTATCTGCTTGTCTGGGGCTAATATCACACCCTTTATATTTTAGTGTCTTGAAGGTATTCCTCCACATAATTCTTCTTTTTCAAGATTGTCCAGATTATTATGTGTACATTTTCTCCCAGAACTTTGGAATACTTTTCAAGGTTTAAAATTTTTCATTGAGCTTCTAGGTTTATCAGATATAGTTGAAATATTTAATCTTGAGTTAGTTGTTTAATAAAATGACAAATTCCTCTATTTAGTCCAGATTTTACTTATGTAATTTTATTTCCTAACATTACAGAAGATTGAAAAAATATTGGAAGTTGTAAAGTACACAGTGAAAATTATCTACTAATTTTATTATTTAGAAATGATGACTTTAAATTTTGTATCTTTTCACTTCTAGCTTTTTTCCCATGTATACAGTCTTCTTTAAAATGTTATCAGTGTTATATTTTTTATATTTTTAATTCTGCTTTTTAACAAAACATTGAATTATAAATATTTTTATGTCATTTATATCCTTTAGTTTACATCATTTTTTAATTTCTTCATAGCCAGGACCTTTTTTTTTTTGTATTATATCAAATTTGACGTGTATACCAAAAGTATGTTATTAGTCATCTATTTTCCATGGTGAACCCATAAGCATAGTTGATATTCACATACTTTTACAGATAAAAAACTGAAATGTATGTACTATCAGTTTTTAGGATTACAGATCTAAAGTAGAACTGATAATACTTATTTTGGTCTGTTCCAATGAAAACTTTGAAGTAGGCAAGAGACTAATCAATTGCTTTTTAAAGAGTGAAAAAGATTGGTGCAGAAAAATTTCTATATTATCATTGTCCCTTAGGTTGAATCATTTAAAACTGCCATTTTTCATTACAATTTTATATTGTTCAATGTAATAGTAGGCTAAAGTCTCTTGTTCCTAGTATTATCAGCTAAAAACATGAATTTGAATCACAAGAAATTAAATATACATATTGAAGATGATACTACAAATTCTGCATTTGATGTCCACTTTTTTATTTTTTTCAGGAATCATGATTTATAATTTAATGTGAACCATGCATAACATTCTGTGTGAAGAGTAACCATTATTACCGTATTTTTATTCTGGATAGTAGTAATAATGATGCTTTAAGCCTTGGTTTTTCAAACAAAAGTAATCAGGAAGGATGCTTTCTGACCTTGGTCTCACTCAAGAGATGGCATTAGATTTTTAAGGGATTGTCCAGAAATCAATTGATTGTTTGTCTGTAATATATAAAATGAGCAACCAGTAGTATGAAAAAATATACAGTGTAATTTACATATTTTCTTATGTGAAATAATAGTTTACTTTGTTTTATTGCAAGGAACAGTGAATATTTTTCCAGCGAGCTAAGGTCAGTGCATTTTAGGTCAGTGTTTTGTGAGAAAGAACAAAGTGTAGATGTTTTGTAGGTCTTTTACCCTATCAGTGTGAGGCAATGTTCTTAAAATGTGTGAACTCTTCTCTGGAATATACGTCTCTAGAGAATAACCAGGCTTAGTGGTTGAACATTGCTGAGTGGGGCCAGAGTCAAAGATTTCTTATCCTTAAAAAAATAAAATAAATAAAAATCCCTAGAGTCTTTCAGTCTCTGTGGGAATGCAGTGATTAAGCAATAACATCTGCCTGGCAGCTAATGATCATCTGGAAAAATATATGGTCCAACATAAATTCAAGGTCCTTTAAGTCAGTTGGTTGTTTATTAAAGAGAACTGCCCAGGTGGGGTCAAGATTGCAATGTAGGGAAAAGCCGGGACGGCTCAGCGGGTTGAGCGCTCGCTTTGAGGCCACGAGGACCGAGGATCGAATCCCGGCTCCGGCCCAGGCAGGACCCACGTGCTGAACTGGGGAGTTCCCACAGTTCGGTTCTCTAGCTGTCTCTGTCTCTGTCTCTCTATCTGTCAAGAGTAAAATAGAAATAAATATGCACTAAAGATAAAATAATTACTCTCTATAAATATAAAAAAAAAAAGATTAAAAAAAAAAAAAAAAAAAAAAAAAAAAAAAAAAAAAAAAAAAAAAAAAAAAAAAAAAAAAAAAAAAAAAAGATTGCAATGTAGTTAAACTCTGTGCTTGCATTCTTTCACAACTACATCAAAATTAGAACTAAACTACAGAACAGCTATCATTGAGAATCACCTGAAGTGTACTTAACAGAAGTCCTATAACTATGGAAATGTAGAGGAAGCAAAGTCAAGACTGGTAGGAAGGGTGGAGATGTGTAACTGGCTGGTCCCCATATACATGGCTGGCAGTTAAAAATCAGGAAAGTTATCTTGGCTGTGGAGGTCCCAGCCCCATGCCAGTCTCCATAGCCTAGGGTCTCAGTGCCAAGGAGAGAATTCCCCACAATTTCTGGCTATGAAAACCAGTGGAGATTGTGATTGAGAAAGATGGAGGGTGACTGGAATCCCAGTCATTCTTCTTAAAGTGCCCACACAGGACTTATTTGCTGGTGGACTTACTTGCTCTGAGGTCCAGCACTAGGGCAGTGGCTTGAAAGTTGCCAGGGACATACAGGGAGGAACTAAATTATCTGGCTTCAAGGCAATGGTAGAAGGGGCAGCTTTCTCCCAGACAGAAGTGCCTGCAGAAGCCATTGTTGTGACCTCTCCCCTCCCAGCATGCAGACACAGGTGGTTATGTGTCTGAGTCTCTATCAACCTGGCTAGCACCATTCAGCCAACCCTAGTGATTCACTGAGACCCCATCTAACCCAACTTGCAAGCCCACCCAAGCCATTTCCAGTTACTTCCCATACAAATGGACTTTCTTAGCACATGCTGTAGACTTTCCTAAAATCTCTCAAAGTTTCACAACCCCCAAACATGCAGCATCTGTCCTTAGCATCACCCATACCACTTGCTAAGCAGCCCTAAATCCAGCACTGGTGGCAGTTGGCCTCAGTTCACAGATCAGCCTCTTCTGACACCTCCAAGCGCAGTACAGGTAGAAGACATCTGTAGATGGCTTTGTGGTTCATACTGAGTTGCCTCACGCACGGCACAGGTGGAGGCTGAACTTGGCTTGTGGTAGGGCCCTTCCAAAGAGGTCCTGGGACTGCCATGCCTGGGTTATAAGGATGCTCAGTGATCTCAGTGAGAACTTCAAGTGCAAGAAGTCAGCCCAGTTAAAGAGTAGAAGCATGAGTTAGGTTAAAAAGTCCTTCAGGGCATAGATTCTGGTGCCTGGATGACTTTTTTCAGGTCCAAGCTCCACCATCAACTGTGATGCTCTAGGACAGTCTCCCTAATCTTTCTGAGTCTCATTTCCTCGTCATCTTAGTATTTACCTTACAGAGATTGGAGGCCTAACTAAGTTCAGACATGTAAGGTGCTTGTACACAGTAAGCACTCAGTACGTGTTACCTTTTATTTTTTCCAGGTAGAGGAGACACCTAGTGCAAAAGCTCAAAGATGAGATGTTTTCCACAAACAGAGAAGAGGTCTGTGTTTCTGGAAAATGGTAGGGCAATGATGATGTAAAGCATGCTTGTCCAACCCCTGGCCTGTGGGCCACATGCAGCCTAGGATGGCTTTGAACGCGGACCAACACAAATTTGTAAACTTTCTTAAAACATGAGATTTTTTTTGTAATTATTTTTTATTAAGGTGATGTAAATGGAGGCTGGGCCAAATTGTATAGAGCAGGGTATCCAACCTTTTGGCTTCTCTAGGCCACATTGGAAGAATTGTCTTGGTCCACACATAAAATACCCTAACACCAGTTATAGCTGATGAGCTTAAAAATAAAAACCGCATGTTTTATGTTTATGAATTTGTGTTGGGCCACATTCAGCACTGACCTGGTCCACATGCAGCCTTTGGGCCACAGGTTGGACAAGGTTGTTTTAGAGCTTTGTCAAGTGGAGTGAAGAACTTAGACTTAGTTCTCAGCAAAATGGGAAGTAGCTGGGAGATTTTAAGCAGGGAGTGGCTTTTAAAGATCACAATTGGCTGCAGCTGGAAACTTGTGGAGGGCCATAGTCCTGCTCTTGGGGTGGTGTAGGGTGGGGTGGGGTGAGGGATGATGTGATAGTAGTGGTGGAGGTAGAGTGCCCAGCAGATGCTTAAGTGTTTTGAGCACTTGGAATCACGTGGAAGAGATCCTTGAGAGAGAAAATGAAGTAAGATAGAGATGGTCCAGGCCCCGGATCCCTATCACTAGCCCTGTCCTCTGTCTCTTTTTCCATTTCTCTGTGTACCTACTGCTCACTTTTGTCCAGAAATCTAACCTGTCCTCCTCATCCTCCCTCCCAGCCTTTCATCAACTCTATTTCTGCCATTCTCTTGTTCAGGCAGAATTGGTACCCTCCTGTCTCAGCAATCCGAATAATAAAAATCAGTGTCTAGTTCTGTTGGTTATTGCTTTATGATGTCTTCTAAATCCTAAAGATTTTTCTGTCATCACCCTACTGCAGACTCTCATTTTCTTTTCTAAATTATTATAACTTACCAATTGAAGTCTTTGCCTTAAGCCTCTTCCCGCTCTGACCCATTATAACATGAGAAATAGTGCATTGTATTGTACAGTACATTCTAATTTTAAAAGTGCTTTCATGTCTGCTGTTTAATTTGATTCTCATGAAGAACTTTATTTCCCCTCTGATCTGATGGAGATGGGCTAGGACATGGCCAAACCACATAGCCAGTGAATGGCTAAACAGAGGTCTGGCCCAGCGCTTTGGACTCCATAGGCGATGCTCCTCCTGTTATATTGCAACCATTTCCATCTTCTTCAACACTGATATTAGTCCACCTGAAATGCAGTTCTTGATTTGTCACTTCTTTACTCAAAGCTTGGTATGGCCTAGGAAAAAATTCAACTCTGGCAGAAAAGGCTTTCGCCCTACTGTGTGTCCCTTTGTTCTTGACTGGAACCCCAGCTCAATGTAAACAGTCCCATTATGTTCCCACTTACATGCATTGTTCATACCTTCCTTCCAATCCAGGGTACCCTTCTTTCCCCACCTTCCTCCTGAACCTTCCTGTGAGTCTGTCTGACAAGCCACATTGTTCCCAGCATCCTCCAGGAAGCCTCTGCTGGCCACCCCTACCCAGTAGCTCTTTCCATCCTGTGTTAAAAAGTGATCTAGAGCCAGCAGTTATGGCCTGAGAGGGATTCCTGTCTTTGTCACTTAAATACTATGCCCCCTGGGTAAGTCATTTAACTTTTATGCTCCATAATTTTGTATATTTAACATGGAAATTATGACAATTGCAGAAACTTGTCATACGGATAAAAATCTAATGAGCAAATGTGAAAATGATGTATCTTTAAATGTGAGTTACTACTGTCACTAATAATTTATAGCTTATAGGGATGCTGGGGTAGCTCAACAGGTTGAGTGCTTGCCTTGCAACTGCGAGGTCCGGGAATCAAATCCCAGCCCTGGGTGGTGAAGGTTCTCACCTTCCATGCCGGAGACCTGCCAGTTTGGTTCCCTCCCTGCATGGCCCTACATCCACCTGTGTGAAATGAAATTGTTCACAACTAATGATTTTCAATTGTGGAGACTGCTCTGGGGCCTCCCCCTCCTCTTTCTCTCTCACCCTCACCTTCTCTCAAACAATAAAATAAATCTTAAATATATATATATATTATATGATCTCTTTGGAACATCTTTAAAATTGATGACATTATTTCATTTCCTCACAACTATTTAATGTCCTATTATTAAAAATGTATGCTCCTTTAGTTGCCTCATTAGCGCAGTAGATAGCATGTCAGTCTCATAAGATGTGTGGTCCTTTGATAGAAGAGCCTGGTTGTATTTCTTTATGTGACCCAAAAGCCCCAAATAGTGTTATATGGATTTCTGTTAAATAAGTAAAGAGTAGTTTGAGAATGCAGAGGGAACAGTGCTACTTGATTCTTTTGGGAAAAGAAATTAAGGCAATTATTTAGCTCTTATATCCTGGAATTAAAATACCGATTATGCTGGATTAGGGTGAAAAGGGCAGGAACATGAAGTAAGAGATGTGATGAAATAGGAAAAAAATTTAAAAAAGCGAAAGAAAGCGAGAGACAGGATAGAAACCTCCAAAATACTTTTGGAAATTAAGTCAGTGGTTCCCTTGCTATTAGAACAGTGTATATCCTCTCATGCAGGTAGGGCAGGAAGAATGATTGAGAACACCTGTCAATTGTTCTAAACTCAAAACAACATGTTTCATTGTGGAGTAAATAAATACTGTATTCTCATTTCCTCAAAGCTTGATTCTAGGTCACGGCCCAGAGAAAATTGGAGAATTTTTTTTTTCAAAGAATCAAGTTTACCTTGCTACTGATCCTAGTAGTTTTGTATTTGCTATGTTGGAAAGCACTGGTCGTCCATCCCCACTCCCCAATTGTTCAGAACGTAAGTAGTGCAAAGTTGAAACTTTAAAAAGGTGTGTTCTTCTTGTGTGTTGTATTAGAGGTAATGCAAATAGTCAGTTTATATTATCTGCCCTTATTGGCCATTGGACCCAGACAATCTCCCACCTTGAGTCAACAAACCTTTACTCAAGAAGCACAGGCATTATGGCATTTCCTCCGTACAACGGAATACATAGGAAAAGTAGGTATACAGTGGACTCTAATCGTACAAAGTAAGCATGCCGCCATGGCCTGTGTCACTCAGGCAGTCCCCTCTGTGTGGCAGCACTAGGCATTGTTTAGGGAGGGACACAACACCAGAAAAACATGCATAAAACTCCTGGTGACAACCGAGTAGCAACTTATGTACAGTGCTTGTCTCACTGATTTTTTCTTCCCATTGTTCTTTGCCATATTGGAAATGTCTCTTATTTCTATGATGAGCAAAGACATACCACTTAGATATCATCCCACCCAGATGATCACATATGAAATAGTGGTGCAGGAAAAGTTCCCCTTTAAAAAAAGAATCACTGAAAAATAAGATTTTGGAAGGGAATGATGTTTATCAATTCACTGACTTTTTATTGAGTACAACCTGTGTCACAGGCCCTGTACTATGCAGCAGATATTCAGTGGATGAACGCAAGAGACATGCTCCCTGACCTCAGTGAGCTTATGTTTTTGTGGAAGAAGACAGGCAAAAACACTATAGAAATAAATAACAATAATTATAATAATCACTGGTTTCATTTAGTGTTTATTAGGTGTTAGGCACTGTTCTAACAAATTACATATGTTATTTAATCCTAACAACAGCCCTATAAATTAAGTAATGTTATCCCAAATTTACAAAGGAAGAAAGAGACGCGTGTGACTTAAGTTATTTACACAGTACCATGCAGCTAGTAATGTAAAAAGCCAAGATTTGAACCTGAATACAAGGCTCAGTGTCTGAATTCTTGACTTCTACACCATAATTACAAAACAGCAAGGGCCCTGGAGTGAAAATCAAGGTGCTGAGTTGGAGAATACTAAAGAAAAAGGTAATGATTTTCTAAGTTCTACGTTAGTGACTGGATCATTCAGTTTTACATATGTTTGAGCTAGACCAGCGTGAACTTCATTCAATGTAACATTTCTGATTAACTTTATAAGAACTTTTTTTATTGTAGTTCATTAGAGGGAGCACTAATGTGATTTAACATAAATAGCAGAAGTCAGGATGGACCAAAAATAATGAATATTGTAACAGAATGTCAAGTATTCAGTTTTAGTCAAACCTACATCTTGGAAATAATATAGTAGATAATAAATGAGGTGAAAAAATAAAATCAGTTTCTGTTGGACATGTTTAGGTGTAGCCTCGGCAGAAGGATTAACCCTTATGGCTATAAGTTTTTACTATAGCAGGAAAAAGGCCAGAGGTGAGAGGGGACAGGTGAAAGCTGCACTTTATTCTGGCGCCAATTCCTGGTATACAATGCCTAACACATAGTAGGTGCTCAATATGTATTTTTTGAGTGAATGCATACAAAGGGTGACTTCTGTTTCTAATACTATGGGACAAGGAGAGAAGGGTATAGCTCATAAGAGTGTAATGTTTAATTATCTTGGGAAAAGCAATTACCCAGATTGAATGTATAGTACAGTAATACTCCATTTAATTGAAGCTGAGTAAATAGGAATCGAGTTTGGAAAGCCACATTAGTAGTCAAAAAGTATACAAGAGATCTTCACACTGTTCCTCAAAAATTAAAAATAGAAGTATATGATCTAGGAATCCCATATCTGGGTATTTGTCTAAAATAATTGAAAGCAGGGTCTTGCAAATATATCTGTATACCCATGTTTATAGTTTTATTCACAATAGCCAAGAGGTAGAAACAAACCCATGTGTCCATCCATGGACGAATGGATAAAATATAGTTGTGTACATACAAGGGAATATTAATCAGCCTTAGAATAAAAGGACATCCTGTCACAGGACATGGGTAAACCTGGAGGACATTATGTTAATTAAAATAAGCCAGTCACAAAGAGTCAAAACTGTATTACTCCAGTTGTATGAGGTTATCTATTCAAATTCTTAGAAACAAAAGGTAGAATGGTGTTTTCCAGGAGGTATGTGATGAAGGAAAAGGAGAGAAAAGGAGAGTTGTTTATTAACTTGAGAATTTAAGTTCTGCAAGATGGAAATATTCTAGGGAACTGCTTCAAAATATGAACATATGTACCTAACACTTTCTACTGAGTACTTACTACTCTCAAAAACAGTTAAGATGATCAATTTTATTGTTTTTTACCACATTAAAAAATATATTTACATAAGATAGCTTTGCCCATATTCAGCTTTATTTTCACTGTGTTAGATAGCCACAAGATATGAACATTTTTCCTTCCTCCGTAGTGTTCTAAGTGGATTGCTGTTTACTTTCCATTCTGTCCTCAATAACTGACCTTTATAATGTAGATAGGGACATTTTGTTGAGAGACAAATTTACTATATATTTTTTTATATAAGAGGAACATTCTGGGGTTAGAAGCACTGTTTGCACAAGGAACAAACCTAGAGTCTACTTTGGATCACCTTGTATGTAGTTCATGTATAATCCGCAGATTTTTTTTTTCTTTTTATTCTTGTACCTCAGTGAAAGGCACTGTTATTCCCACTGAAGGTGAGAAATGACCTAATGCTCATCACATAGTCTGGGAGAAGAGGATGCTACAGCTGCTCAAATTGTAGCATTTATTATATAAGGCAAAATCTAAAATACCCTAGTATTGCGTGTTCAATTATGAAAGGACAGAAGATGTAAAGGATGTAGAATTGTGCTGTGTGATTGTCTTCCCATTATTCCAGAACAGGCAATAAGAACACTAATACTGGCATACAAATACATCTTTGTAGATATTCTGTTAAATATTTTGTTGAAAGAGAGGAGTGCATGTTAGTTTTGTGATTCACTATGCCTATTGGTTGGTGCTCTCTATAAAGAGATTCCAGAAGAATAGTTGTATTGACTGTGTTAACCTACACAGTCAATGCAATGTGAGTCCTGTCTCAAATACCATCTCCCCTAGGATACCTTTCGTAATTATAGCAATACTTTTTAACCCCCAAGCAAACAGACAAACCACCTCAAAAAGTATACAGTTCTTACCTATTGTGACCTGCCTTGCATTATGTTGTACTTTTCTTAAGGAAATATACTATTAATATTGATAATTATATAATTTTCTCCTCCCTCACCCTATACTATATGGACTCCTTTAGGGCAGGGACTGTCTTGCCCTTGGTCTTGGTATTGTCTGAAACATTTCCCATCAGCAAATAAAAAGTGCTTAGTAAATATTTATTGGCTCCCCTGTTTAGATATTCATTAAAGTAACTATTCTGGTTAGTCTCAGTCATATGAAAGATATGCAAATCAACTCTGTCATATATCCTGTTGCAACTACTTTCATTTCCTGTTGACTGTTCGTAAAGTTTTGTTTGTGTTGAATGGAAGTCAAACCCATTAACTTTTCTGGCACATAGGTAAGTTGTTTACAACTGCTTTTTCATTGTTGTTATTGTTCACTGGGACCTGACTGAGGAGGGTACTATACACCAAACAGTTTACACTAAGCATTTATTTATTCATTAGCTCTCCCATCAGATGATTCATATACCACTAGTACCTATTAAGTAAATATGTGTGTCTGAAAGCTTTAAATACTATGGTATGTTTCAAATGATGTAGGTATCTTACCATGTATAAGTTTTAGTGCCAAGTAATAGACAGGCTGGTCCCTCAAAAATATAAATAACTAGGAAATATAATTATGTTAAAAAATTTTTGAAAGGAGACCCCGGTCTTACTACTTTTCTAGAGAAATTTGCAACCATTCTATAGAAGTAAAAAGAATACACCCATTAGTATTACTTATCCAGTAGAGACATTTATTTTTAAGGTTACCTACACTGTGTAACAAAATTTTGGTGTAAAATTAATTTTCAGTACTATCAGGGAACTGATTTTAATTTAGTTGATCACAGAGTATATGGTCAAAAATATTTTCCCTTGGGGAAGCCGGGATGGTTCAGTGGGTTAAGCGCTCACTTTGCAGCGCTGGGGACCGAGGATCGAATCCCGGCCCCGGCCCATGCAGATCCATATGCTGAACTGGGGAGCTCCCCCAGTTCAGTTCTCTCTCGGTCTCTGTATCTCTCTCTCTCTCTCTCTCTCTCTCTCTCTCTCTCTCTCTCTCTCTCTCTCTCTCTCTCTCTCTCTCTCTCTCT
>PVKE010033931.1:0-17669 GCA_004027555.1 Craseonycteris thonglongyai | reverse complement strand
AAAAAAAAAAAAAAAAAAGAATAAAAATAAGACATGAATAGTGACAATTGTATAGGAATTTATGCCAAGTAGATTGGAAATACTTGCAAGATTTGAAGCAGGAAATGGGCCAGTCTGACTCCCAGTTCCAATGGAGCACATTGTAGGAAGGATGGAAACTTGGAAGCCAGTTGGGAAGTAATTGCAATGGTCCAGAAGCCAAGGGATTGGTGGTTGGTACCAGAGTGGGAGTGATGAAGTGGCTGTGTTCTAGACAGATTTAGGAGGTCTAACCCATAGGCTTTGCTGATGGTCTCTATAAACGTGTATAAGAAAGAAAGAACATCAAGGATGGCTAAGATTTTCATTTGAGCAGTCGGAAGAATGGCTCTCTTACCTACTGACATGAATAAGAGAGAAGGAGGAACAGGTTTGAGGCAGAAGACCAAGAGTTCTGTTGGGGACATGTTAAGTTTGAGTTGCTTTTCAGACACCCAAGTAAAGATGTTGAGTAGGCAGTTGTGTGGATGACTGAGATTAAGGGGAGATGCCTGTTGTCACAAATTTGAGAGTCATCAGTGTGTGGATGATCCTTGTATGAGTATGGATGAGATCAGCTGGGAAGAAAGAATTGATGCAGAAAAAAGGCCCAAAGATTGAGCCCTGGGATGGTCTGGTGATTGGGAGTTGGGAGGGCAGAGACCAGAGAGAGGAGAAGCCAGCTGAGAAAATTGAACCGGAGCAGCCAGCATGGGAGGAAAGAGGCCAGGCAAAGTGGGCTCAGGGTGGCGAGTGGGATAGGTGAGCCTGATGCTGCTAGGAGGGTGACTGAGCTGCAAAAACATCTGCTTCTCACACCCCGCGCTGGGGCCTCCTGGGATTGGCTGCTAGAGCTCAGCCGCAGAGCTTGCCTTTCCTCTTGGACCAGGCATTGCGTTTCCCTCTGGGCTTCCCCACTGCTGCTTTCAGTGAACTTCCAGGCCATCATTCTTTCCTGATCCCTTTATCACCAGACAAGTTGCATTTTCTTTGTGACTTGGCAACTTGGCAGGGAAATCATGCCTCCCAAATTGCTCATAATCCTTGGCTAAACTGCTCCCTTTGTACTGAGAAAAGAAGCCAGCGGAGTCAGAGAATGATTTCTGGAACGAAGAGGAAAGTTTCCTGACAAAAATACAGGCACATCACACACGAGTCCCACCCGCCTTTTCCCGGTTCCCTGGGGCAGGATGAATTCTTCTCTCTAAGATAACAGTTTCCCTCAGACAGGGGAAGAGTGCAGCTAGCCCTGAGAGGTGTGGAAAGCACTCTGGCTTTCACATGGAGGTGAAGTCAACAGGAATGGTCTTCCATGAGCGGGTGAGTGTGTGTGTGTGTGTGTGTGTGTGTGTGTGTGTGTGTGTGTGTGTGTGTATAGTAGGGTAAAGGTGGGGTGAGGCGAGGAAGAAAGGCCCGAGAGCTGGAGAAGTCTGGCCAAAGGAGAAAGACCAAGGTAGAAACGGTGCTGATGGAGGAGACAGGCTTTTTTTAGTGTGTTACCTTGAGTGTCTTTGACCTGGAATTGACCCCATGTTTAAGGTTATGGATCCAGGAAACCGGTCCCTTCCTTCCTCTCTCCTTTCATTGCTGTAAGGATGACACCTGGCACCCTGAGCTCTCATTGGTTTGGGCCCTCGCTCTATTTTTTTTCCCTACTCTGTTCAATTTGGGTGTTTGGCACGATGAACAGAAGTTTGAAAGCGACACTCCAGCTGTCCCCTCTCTACTGAATTATCTTGAAATCCCTCCTGCTTGCATGGCTGTCTCTAGTTCTCTCTACACAGTCTTGGGCAGGTCTCTGTTTTGACACAGAATCATGCACTTGGCACTTCCCCCCCAAATAATCTTTTTGGATCAACCAAATCCTGTGGTTGAGAGATGACCAACTGCCTCTGAATAAAGCTGAAAGTCATAAAATTGATGGGACCTGTGGATGGTTTGGGTCCCAAGCCAAGAACTAGATGTATACACCAGGAATGTCCAATCTTTTGGCTTCCCTGGGCCACATAGGAAGGAAAACTGTCTTGCACCACACATAAAATATACTAACACTAACGATATAGTTGACAAGCTAAAAAAAAAAGTTCACAAAAGAATATCTCATAATGTTTTAAGAAAGTTTATGAGTTTGTGTTGGGGCACATTTAAAGCCATCCTAGGCCATATGTAGGTTCATTTTATTTTTATTATTATGTTGTAATATATAATGAAATAATTATACAACTCATCATAATATGGAATCAGTGGGAGCCTTGAGCTTGGGTTTTGATGAGTCTGTAAGCAACTGATTTATGACGGTCTCTGTGCAGTTAAACCTCTCTGACAATGTGAATCTATATTTGTAGCGGCTCCCCAGCACTAGCAACACCACCTCAGCTTCACCTCAGATCATCAGCATTAGATTCTCAGAAGGAGCAAAACCTAGATCCCTCACATGCACAGTTCACATGCTTCTGTGAGAATCTAACGCTGCTGCTGATCTGACAGGAGGCGGAGCTCAGGCGGTCATGTGAGCACTGGGGAGCGGCTGTAAATATAGATGAAGCTTCGCTCGCCTGCCCACCACTCTCCTCCTGCTATGCGGCCCAGTTCCTAACAGGCCTCAGGCTGGTACTGGGGCCTGAGGTTCCCACGGGTTGGGAACCCCTGAACTAGAGCCAACACAACTCTGAAATAGTAATCACCAACACAATTTCGTTGGCTCAGCTATTGCTTGGGAATGGCAGGTAAGATGGCTTTTCTTACCGCAAATGGCTGAAACAAGTTCATTCTCTATGAATCCTCGAGGCTTTTCCGAGGTCCTCACGGTAGGATTGTCTCAGATGTGCTCTGCGTGCCCCTTTGTGGCCTAACACCATCAACACAGTTCCCAGAGACATCCGAAGGGGCCCCTTAGGGTTCCACAGCTGTCAGCTCAGGGAAGTCCCGAGGACCTGTGCAAGCCCCCACGAGCACCGGCTGTCAGCCTGGGGGACTTCCACCACCTCTCTATGCCTCAGTTTCTCCATCTGTTTATCTGGGATGTTACTGACTTTATATAGCAAACAGCACTTTATAGGATTAAACGAGCTCACAGTCAGGAAGCAGCAGAAGCAGAAGTTGCCTCCGAGATGCTGCCTCTCCCCTGTTCCTGATAGGAGGGACGTCTGCCCCTGTCCCCTGAGTCCTTCCCTGCTAGGCTGAGCAGGTCACCTTTGAAGGCAACCCCAAAGTCCCCACTGCCTTTCCCCATACAGCCCGAGTGAGCCTTTTGGAGCCAGCCTGGTGGTGCCCTCTCGTTCCGGATGCCCCAACCTCACCCCCATTGCTGCTGGTTCTACAGAAGCACGCGGGAGCCCCAATCTTCACCCCCAAATGCCTCAGGAACAAAGCACTCCCCACCTGAGCCCCAAGAAAAAGCACCCATGTCTTCTAAGTCTCGACATTTAGAATCCCTTGGCTCCTACAAAAGATACTCCTCCCTGCAATGTATATAAAAAATAAAAGCAATCAAAATGACTAAAAACGGGGACTGTTAAATTAGGGTCCACAACCTCAACCCAAATGTTACATGGACACTAAAAAGTACCACAGTGGAGACCATATAAAATATTTATAGTACATTTTGTGACAAAGCACACTGTAAAATAAGTCATGAACACAGAGGACGTCAGAATGTGCCTATTTGTGGGAAAGGGAATTCAGAGAGAGGAAAATCATTGTTTTATAGGAAATAAGGATTCTGGGTAAATTATTTTACTTTTTAAACATTTTTTTATTGACATAATGTGTTCATATAACAAATAAAATTTAGCCTCACAGGCAGGAAGAGTAGAACTTATTTAAAATTTTCATCTCCAATAGTCAAACAAAACATCTGACTCTATAAATAATAGTGTTGAGTTAAATACGACAGTCTTAGAATAATAATAATTATCTTTTATGGAGTATTTAGTATATGCCAGGTTTGAGCTAAGTACTTTGCACACATTTTCTTATTTAAGTCGAATAACGATGCTCATAGGATTAATTAACTTAGCTTTACCCATAAGGACCCTGCAGCCCACAGAAGGGAAGTGTTATGTCCAAAGTCAGAGAACAAGAGTCAGAGGTGAGGGAGGCCTGTTTGGACTTCCAAACCCAATGTGGAGAGCTTTTCGCTTGCACCGAGTGAGTCATTCCCAACACAGACCAGCACCTAAGGAGTATTAGTAACATATAAGTTCAGTGAAGTTTTCTGCCTCGTTTAGCAGTGCAAGCATACCCAAGTACTTCATTTGGGTAATTTATATTAGTGGGAAATGCTTAAAAGCAGATTATACTTTTCGCTTTGCCTATCTCTAAAATGCACTTAATGAGCTACAGGTAAACGATGTGATGTGTATTAAAATGGACTTTGATGGCTTCCTAAAAAGCTGTCATAGCTTCACTGTGAATTTTAAATTTGCATTGCCTCTTTTTCACTCTGAAAATGAAGTGCATAAGGTCCTTCGCTAATCCATTCCTTTTCTGATTAGTATTTGAGGATTCACGCTCAGCCCCTGATGCACAGGAACGAGGCTGTGTGCTACAGAGAAACAGAGAAGGGGCAGCGTGGGCCCACTGCAAAGAGGACTTGTGATGTTAGAGAGTAGTTCATGTCTGCAGAGCCACTCAGGATCAGGAGAACTCGCACTCATGTTCTCTGATTTGGTCATTCAGCAGCGTGCATGAAAATCCAATTCATCTTACACAAGGGGTGTCCTAAAGTTCTTTGCAAACCAAGTTGCTTTTATTGTATTTATCTTTTTGAAGATTTATTTTATTGTTTGAGATAAGGTGAGAAAGAGAGATAGAGATAGAGATAGAGAGAGAGAGAGAGAGAAAGAGAAGAGGGGAGGGTCCAAAGCAGCCTCCATAATTGTACATCATTAGTTGTGACATAGTTTCATTTCACACAGGTGGGTGTGGGGCTGTGCTGGGTGGGAACCTGCATGGGATTTGATGCCTGGCCTGCATGGTTGCAAGGCAAGTGCTCAATCTGCTGAGATATGCTGGCATCCTGCAAGTTGCTTTTATTGAATTACACTAAGGCCCTGAATGAAAATGGACAGGCTCCTACATTCCAAGCCACTGCAGAAAATCCCACGCTCATCCCTAACAGTTTTGTCTGCTAAAATTAGGTTACGGTGCCTTTGATAAAAGAGGAGATGGAAAGTTGTTATAAGATAATAACTAGAGAGGACTATAATGGCAGAAGAACAGCACAGAATACATGCTTTGCTGAGAGTGAAGGGCAGTCATGGACAGTTTGTACGTCGATTAGCCTCAGGAGCAATTTTGCCAAGAGTTAATGGAGACCCCTCACACATCAATAACACAATCTTGGTGTTACCATGCACGCCCCTGTAATCTAGAAAAGCTGGACTACCACTTGGATTTCATTTCAACCATCCACAAGACTGCCGGGTATTCACGCCTTTCCGTCAGCTCTGGAACAATGTCCTGCTTTTGCTGAATGTGCTCCATTCCTGGCTTGTCCCCTCAGCCAGTCCCTGCCCTGCACGGCGGCAGCCTCATGGGGGACCCTGTCCCTTCCATGTGCACAAACCACTGTCTCTGTCTCACTGTAGTTCTCTCTCTCACACATGCTTACATATGCAGTACACATCCCTACGTGCACATCCATGCACACATACTCTCACACAAGCGCACCACTTAGAAGAGGCGTCCCCTTGTGCGCACGACACTCTCGACTAAAGATTCCAGCAAATGGGAGAGGCAGGAGTCGCTTCCGAGTGCGTGCGGCCCCCGCGGCTGCTGGCATGAAATCCCCGGAGCTCCTTGCCAGCTGGGGCACTGGGATGGTTAGGCCCCAGGGGTGTTCAACCTTTTGGCTTTTCTGGGCCACACTGGAAGAATTGTCTTGGGCCACACATAAAATACACTAACTAATGGTAGCTGATGAGTGAAAAAATAAGTTGCAAAAAAATTCATAATATTTTCAGAAAGGTTACAAATTTGTGTTGGGCTTCATTCAAAGCTGCCATGGGCCGCATGCGGCTGTGGGCTGCGTGTTGGATACGCTTGCTTAAAAAAAACAGCAACATGCTTGCAGAAATATTTACTGACAGGGGGAACTGTTTCATGATATAATATTAAGTTTTTAAAAGGCAGTACATAAAATCAAATTTACTTTCTGTTTCAGGTTTACAAAGACAATAAAAAAAGAACTCATAAAAAACAACTGGAAAAAATGTATAAAAATACCAAAATGAGAAAGGTGATTATTTCGGGGAGGTCAGAAGAGGCTTTTTTATTTTCTTCTTTATATTTTCCTGGAAAGTTGACATGGCTTCTTCAATGAGCAGCACAAACGCACACAGAAGCCATTATGCACGTGAAGCCACGAGAGAAAAAGTGCGTCTTCTATGTTTTCCCAGCTCATCCGGTTTCCACAATTTGTTTTTTTGTCAGATTATGTAATTTCACTTTGGCTTGAGAAATAAGATGCTGTAGGAATTTGGGGACAAGAAAACGTTAAGGTTTTCCTAAAACACGTTCCTAAGGAGAGCTGGCAGATGAGTTGTTTTATTAAATAATAGTCCAGGCCAGTGGTCCCCAACCTTTTTGGCACCAGGGACTGGTTTCATGGAAGACAATTTTCCACAGACCGGGATGGGGTGGAGGGGATGGTTGGGGGATGATTAAAGCACATCGTATGTACTGTGCACTTTACTTCTATTATTATTACATTGAAATATAAATGGAAACATTACACAACTAATCTAACGCACCCATTGATCTGACAGGAGGCGGAGCTCAGGCGGTGATGAGAGGGATGCAGAGCGGCTGTAAATACAGACGAAGCTTTACCAGCCCACTTGCCGCTCACCTCCTGCTGGGTGGCCCGGTTCCTAACAGGCCTGGCCCAGCCTGGGCCTGTGAGACCCCTCTGGTCAAGGTCAGTCAAATAGCGGTAGAGGGCGGCTGAGGCATCCTAGAAGGAGGGCTGCGAGCCTTTGTGTCTGGCTGCCCATCCCTGGGCTCAGGGATCAGGACGGCGCAGACTTAGAAACTGGGTAGACTTAGGCTTAAATCCATGTCCAAGTGACGTATGTTAGCTTAATCTCATGAAATTTCAACATAGTTGTGAAGTGACCACCTTGTTGCGTTGTGTGAAGAGTTATCATGTAATACAGATAAAGATGGGAACACAGAGTCCAGCCTGTTCCGAGGGCGTCTAACCCACCTCTAGTTCTTATCTTTCCTGACTTACATCTTTGCCTTCACATAAAGGAACTGGAATAAGACGATCTCTAAATCTCAGTTCTCTTTAAACCACCGACTCGTATGGTATTCAGAAAGCCCTGAGCAAGGAGAATTTAATATTCCCCTAGCTTTTATTTACCCTCCTTTGGCAAAGAATGAGTTATTGCAGCCCACGCATTTACATGAAGGAGCCAAGTAGCAGGGTTTGAAATTCGCCACCGTGAGTAGAGGGGCTTATAGGAAGCCAGAACAGGCCAGAGTTCTTAAGGTGAGAGATGACAAGGAACGAGGTGACGCGGTACAGGTGCCTTGGTCTCCTGCCCTTTCCTGGAAAGACTCAGTTCATTATCCAGCGGCTGTGTTTTATTTTCCCTACAGCTGTGGTTCTCAAGCATTATGGCAAATTACAATCACCAGGAGAGCTTTAAGGCCATCCTGGCTCCCAGAAGCACCCCATACCAATTAAATCAGGGTTAAGGCTCCCCAGATGGTTCTAGTGTGTACCCAGTTTAGACCCATGTGCTAGCGCGAGGGAGGGCTCAGATATACTGTGAATCACACACGTCAGTTCTAGTCCACTGAGTGGATAGAAGCAACGCTTCTCTGCTGGTCTTTTCAGACCACAGTGAGTGCTAGACGTGACCTGAGGAGGGTGAAACAGGGAAAATCTTGCGATTGTTTTGTCCTGGCATAGTCCCAGCCTTGCTCATGGGGCAGCTAAACTCACACACACAGGTACCATATCTGAACGTGCTTTTGAAGGAGGAAGTATTTTAACCATCATCTAATGCCTCTGCTCAGATGGCAGGCGGAGAAGCAGGTTCAGAGACCTGAAATGACTCTCTCATTCTCATTCACATCCTTCGTCTTCCTCAGCTGTGCAGTGATGTGTGTGAAAGGGCTAAAGTAAAAGGTCCCTGTCCAAATAGGAGCATGCTTGTCACAAGTGTTCTCGAGTGTCCTGGGACAAGAGCAGTAACTGAGAAGGCACTGGCCGGCCATTGTGTCTGTTGGAGGCCTAATTTCTCAAAGACACACCATGAAGCGCAACGAAAGGCAGGCAGTCACTAATCCAATGGCACTGATGTCCGTAGGGACACGTGTTCTCTTATGAGGAGCTTCTTCTTTTTAGACAACAACGCACCAAGAGAAACTATGCTGGTTCACCAAGTGTGACTGACATATTTGAAAAGATTTTTCTACCACAGCGGGAGAAATGGGTAGTGTAAAAACGCTCCAGTATATATTCATGGAAATCTATAGGGGAATTCCAAAAATTAGTCTTCTAAACAAAAATACATGTGCGACACGAACCCTAGGACTTCTCATTCTTGACAATTTCCAGGAGACGGAAGACCCTCAGTTCCAGAAGACGTCCACTAGGTGGCAGCATGACTACGGTTAAAGTATTGTATTGGCTTGCTTTGGCATAAAAAGGGAATTTTTTTTTTGATACTGAACTGAGGTTGGAACTCAATGCTGTTGAAGCACTCTAAATTATATAATATATAATATATAATTTATACTGTTATTATGTAAAGTATCATATAGGCATTCTTACTTTAATTCCTACTATCATTACTTATGTGTGATTTAAGCAGATTTAGTGTTATGGCTAAAAGTCCTTTGCTGGCTACCAGCACCTTTCTTGGCTAATTTCGGCTTTTGCCTGGCTGCAACTACATTCTTCAAAGGGCAGGGATGTTTATTTATGAAATGTCTTTAGTCTACAGCATTAGCTCCACATCTGTGATCCTGCTAATTACTAATCTGTCATAATTTTCACTCACTTGTATGAAGTGCTCATTTGCTGCTATTTCTACCATGACTTAATATGAACTACAAGCTGATTTTTGATACTTCATGGATGCAATATGTTAAACCGTGATGTTCTGACAGCGTGCCAGGCTGTGTGTGAGCTGTTGGCAATGCAGAGCGAGACTCCCACGGAGGTGTGCATACTAGTGGAATATACCATGACACATATCTAAGGTACACGCGTTAGTTCAAAGCCAATCCTTAGCTTTTTATACAAGTCCTTTTAAGATTTAGACCCCTATTCTGTGGATTATGAAAGTTCTTTTGGAAATAGCTGGGTGATCAAGCAAAGAGGGTTTGGGGCTGGTATCAGAGGTGACTGTCCAAATTGAAGGATTATTAGAAGACCAATGCCAGACGTGTTTGTTGGGGACCAGGGCCATGCTGCAGCTGTCCACTGTTGTCACCATCTGTCACCTTTAGGACTCATCCACACGGCCAAGGCAAAGTCAGTCAGAAGTGTGCCGTCTGGTTATTTAGTTAGCTCAACAAATGAGACTGGTCAATAAATAGAACAGGTCCTAGTGCTAGGCCAAGCCATCCCCTCCTCTTTAAAGATTTTTTTTTTATTGATTTTGACTGAGAGAGAGAGAGAGAGAGAGAGAGAGAGAGAGAGAGAGAGAGAGAGAGAGAGAAAGAGAGAGATACAGAGACAGAGAGAGAACTGAACTGGGGGAGCTCCCAGTTCAGCATATGGTTCCGCACGGGCCGGGGCCGGGATTTGATCCCCGGTTCCCGGCGCTGCATAGTGAGCACTTAACCCACTGAGCCCTCCCGGCTTCCCCTCCTCTTTCAAGTACTCGATAGTTGAGAAAGTGTGGTCAGACATTTCACATGTCAATGTAACAACCTTGTGCCCAGAAAAGGTGGCACTCTGCCCAGCTTCCATAGCTAGCCAGTGAAGAGAGGATTCAGAAGTAGAAGGATAAAAACATGTCACGTGCACACTGGGAGGTACCCATGTAACTATGGCTAGTATCTACTAGAAGCCACAGCATGGGTTCCCAGACTCTTTGGGGTTCAGACTCAAGGCCTCCAGATGAGTCTCTGAGCAACTGCTTTGACAGTGCGTGTGTGTGTGTGCACATCTGATTTTCTGGTGCTGCTCCTGGGGTCTTTGTGCATCTGTGCCTCTGCCCTGCTTGTGTGTTAGTGAGTGGTGGAAGGAGAGGGCGTGCCTTGTGGGTCTGTGATTGGCAGGACCATAAACCAAATCGGCGTTGTCACTGGACAGCGTGTAAAGGATCCACCAGGACTTTGCGAAGATGCATTGGGAAGAGATGACACCCGACGTGATCATTCTAGAAAAGGCCTTCCTTGCCGCCCGTGAGCGGAATTTGAGAGTGTGCTCCTTTATAACCTGGGCAGCAGGAGGCCTTACTCGTGTGGTGGCTGGTAAAGAATATTACAATGTGAAAGGGAAAAGCTGTTGCTCAGAGCCTCATAAAATGGGCTTTCTGTTTCCAACGAAAACAAGCAGACAAATAGCGAAAGAAAACTGCAAAAAAAATAAGAACAGCCAAATGATGGAAGAGTGTGAGTCAGGAGATGCAGGAAAGGTGCCAGGGTTTCGAGGGCCTTGAATTTTCCATAAGGAAGCAAAATTTATTTAGAAAGTGGCAGCACTTTTTGACATTTGCTAAGTGATTTTGATGATTGACTTTCCAATTGAGTTTCTGTAGTAAGCAAAGGAGGGGTGTGAGGAAAAAGCAATTTTCCCAATGGGAGTATAAAATCCTTCAGCCTAATGAAATGTTTTCTCTGGTTTAGAGATAACAACCCACTTTTGGGTTTTATGCCGGATATTGATTCTTTGTGTATTTTTTTTTAATGGAAGGCTTGATGAAATTCAGTTAATTGTATTTTATAAGACTCAGAGATTGTCTTTTTAACTATTCTCCAGTCTTCCTCCATCATGGTTCTTCATGCCTGTTCCCTTCTCCCTATCAATTGTTTAACTTTGATGGATGGCTTGTGGCAGTTAAAAAAAAAAAATCAAACTCTCGCTCTACCTTTTTGATCTGCTTCCAGTTTGCACAATTGCAAAAGCGCTGAAAAAGCCAAGTTCCTTTAAGCAGTAAGATGTTGAAATACGGTCATTAAATCCTGATGGGTTTTTTATTCTGTATTCCATAATTTTAAGGAGAGCCACTTTCTGAGATGGTTGGATAAATGCAGAAAATATAATAAGATAGCAGTGAGGTCCCAAGACAGCTCTTCAATCTTAGGATTATTTACAAACCCGAGTTTATTTACAAACGCCGGAAGAACTCAAGTTACCAGGGTCCACTTCGCTATTCAAAGGTGACTCAGAAACAAAACCCGGCAGGTTCAGGGTGCAGCAGTCTGGTGGCCGGTGGTGGGGGCTGTGGTATCTTCCTTTTTATTTATTTATTTTTGTTTTTATGTCTCTTGTGTTTTATCTAGTGAAGGCATTGTCTTTCGAGAACTCCTCTCCAAGGTTGGGCAATAAGATGACTTACTTATTGGGATAAAAGGTCTCATAAACAAATTTGGGAAGAAGTTTGAGTGGTTTAGAGAGACTAATCATCACTGACTGAGTGGGTTGGAAACAGGAAGAGAAATTAAGTTTAGAATTGTTTAAAGGACAAAAAGGTTCCGATTGATTGATTTAAGCTCAAAGAAATGAAAATGAAAGATAATAGAAAGGCGGGATAGTATAGTGGAAATAGTTCTGTCCTAGTATTTAGAAGGCTTGCATTTTAGTCCTGGTATTGTATCTTAGAAGCTGTATGTCCATGGGTCAATAATTTAACCTCTAGCTTTCCTATCTGTAACATAGGGTTTCCTGAGGGCTTATCATGGGCTGGGTGAAGAACTTCATATGTGTCATCTAATTTAACCATCTCAAGAAGCTTATGAGGGTGGTGGTGGGGACATCAAATATACGGTGACAAGGAGAACTGACTCTGAGTGGTGAGCACAGGATGCAACTCATAGATGTATGATAGAATTGTATGCTTGAAGCCTATATAACTTTACTAACTAACGTCACTCCAATAAATATCATAATAAAAATAAATCAATAAATAAAAAATAAAAGAACCTTATGAGGCAGGAACGATTACTAGTATTCCTATTACACAGAGGAGGAAACTGAGGCACATGGAAGGTTGGTAACTTTCCTGAGCCAGTGACAGGGGCACGGTTTGGCCACAGTCGTAGGCTTGTGTCTAGAACCATGGCATACACGCTACTAATGCAGACCACCCCAGAGACACAATTCTTGCCTTGCCTACACCATTGTGTCAGGATCAGGTAAGTTAATACTGGTGAGAAGTATTATACAAAATACAGACTCATGTGCAAAGGTAAAGTGAGGTTGATCTCAATTTATTATTAATAGCTGCCTTTTTAAACATTGTTTTTGACAGAGAGAGAGAGAGAGAGAGAGAGGATGAGAGAGACAGAGAGAGAGAAAGGGGAGAGCCCAGAGCAATCTCCACAGTTGCACATTAGTTTTTGATATATATATTAATAGGCCTCTGAATGCTAGATGTGGAGAGTGTATCTACCTAAGACTGTAGACTCAAGTACCATGAGGCTGCTTCTCATAGTGAGTATACTAGTTTCCTAGGGTTTCAGCAACAAGTACCACAAACTGGGAGTCTTAGAACAATCCAGTGTTATTATCTCATCTGGACGCCAGAAGTTCAAAATCAAGGGTTGGCAGAGCCATGCATTCTCTGAAGACTAGAGGATCCATTCCAGGCCTCGCTGCTAGTTTTGGGTAGCCACAGGCCTTCCTTGACCTGTATACGAGATGGCTTCCTTCTCCCTGTGTCTCTTCATATGGTCCTCCCTCTGTGCTGGTCTATGTCCAAATTTCCCCCATTTGTTTATAAAGACCCCAACCATATTGGATCAGGGCCACCCTAATGGCCTCCCCTTAAGTTGATCATCTGCAAAGCCTTTATTTCCAATTCAGGTCACATTTACAGATGCTAGAAATTACAAGTTCAGCATTGTTATTTTTTTGGGGGGAGAAGGCACATAGTTCATCCCATACCAGTGAGAAAGCATGGGGCTGAAATTTGGAGTCAGACACACCAGAGTTCAAATCCACCTTCCACCATTTATTGTGACTATTAGTTTCCCATTGCAGCTGTAACAAAATCTAGTCAGTAGCTTAAAACAAAACAAATTTACTATTTTACAGATATTTTCAGGAGTCTGATGTCCAAAATGGGTTATACTGGCTGAAATCAAGGTTTTAGCAGCCTTCCTAGTGAAGGTTTTGGGGGAGAATCCATTTCTTGCCTTTTCTGGCTTTTGGGGGCCACCCACATTTCTTGGCTGGTGGCCCCTCCCTGCATCTTCAAAGCCACAACGCAACATCTTCAAATCTCTCTTACTTTGTGACTTTCTGCCTCCCTTCTCTATCTTGCAAGTTTCCTTGTGATTCCATTGTCATTTTAAGGATCCTTGTGATTACCATCTGGATATTCTAGAATTATCTCCTTACATCAAGACCCTGAACTCAGTCTCACCTACAAAGTCCTTTTGCCATGGAAGGCGATGTACTAGCAGGTCCGGGAATTAGGGTGTGGACATCTTGGGGGAGGGGGGAGCAGGAGGATGGTAGGGTGGGATTATTCTGCCCACCACAGTGACTGTCCCAAGCCCTCCCTGTAACCCAGGAGTCCTTGTGGCTTTAACTTCAGAGTGTGGTTCAAAAGATTCAAGGAAGTCATTCCTGTGAATCTCTCCAGCCAGTGCGGAGCGCAGAGTAGCAGCCCCTAACCTGCTAGCTGCTAATATTATTATCCTTTTCATCCATGTATTGTTTTAATGCAAAGGTTTCTCTTTAAGTCCTTTCAAGTGGTGGGAAAACCTGTGCAAATATGTCTGGTGTTTGCAAAGCCTAGGTGTTCTATTCTCTGAGCAATCAGTACAGCCACATGCAGCTGACAGAGGTGGGGGGGGGAGGGGGCGGTGACTTTTGTGTTGCCTACATTTCAGTCCCTTTGGTTCACTATTCAATCAAGTGGCAATTGCTAGAGACCATGCTTGGGAAGACAGCCAATTTAATTTGGTGATCTTAACACAGTTAAATATTCCATTTTTAGGCACCTTAATGTTTAAGATATTTTAATGGCCACTGTAGCAGTCTATCACCTCCCAATCCCCAGCCTCTGGTTAAATCATTTTGGAGTATTTAATGTAGCTTATAGAAGCAGCCTCAAGCCACACCAATAGAATGGAATAATAAAAAAAATTATTGTCTTTTTATAACTACAATAACAATATAAATAATTGAAGAATACTTTATAATTTTACAAAAGGCTTTCTCACAGACTATCAAATAAATGACTGATTTGATGGTTCCACAAGTATTCTTGTGTGAGGGCAGAGGCTGGAGCCCTGGCCTCTACTCAGACCACCTGCTGTTTAATCTGACCCTTGCTGCTGGTGGCCTCTGTGACCCCAGCCAAGTCATGGGCCTTCCCTGAGCCTCAGTTTCTTCCTTTGTCAAATGAAGCAAACATGGTTCCTCACGTGGTTGTAGTGACGATTCAATAAGAGAATGCCCATGCTCCTCACAGTGCCCAGCACATCTCAGTGACCGGTCAGGACTGGCTGCCATGATGACCGTTGCTACTATTATTGTAAAGAAGTGTTAAAGGAAGGGCCACCAGCCCCAATTTCAGCAGTGCCTTTAATTGCTAGAGGCTACAGTCTAAAGGGAAGTCGAAAACCAAAGGCAAGACTTACCAAAGGAGGGGAACAGAACTTGGGTCTGACCAGTTCCTGACGACTCACCTCCAGCCTCAACAAGGTTGGAGAGATGGACAGAAGGGTGGGAGCTGGGAAGGGAAATCATGGGTGGAGCTGTTGGTGGGGTGAGTTGCTCTCATAAGGGACAAGGACGGAATGCTTCGGGTTCAGAGAGACGGGCGGGGAGGCGTCTGCGTGGACAGCCGGGCACGGGTGTCTGGCAGTTGGGTGGACAGTGCAGAGTGGGGCAAGACTCGCCTGTAGAATCCTGAGTATAAGAGCCTGACGGGCCAAAGCTGAGGAAGTGGGTGAAGGAGAGATTGCTGCTGCCTTGGGGGGTGACTGGACCTTCAGTGTTTCTCTAAGTTAAGGAGGTAGGTCCTGTGGAGCAGACGGAGGCCACACTTGTGAGCAGGCCTGGTGACCTTATCCTGGCCCAGATGTAGGCAGACCAGACGTCTCATTTTAAACCGGACAGAAAGCAATGCTACTATTCCGTTTCCAATGGTACGTACGGTCAGCCTACTGACACCTTGAATTTAGCCCCGTGGGACTACCATTGGAAATGGGGCAATACTGTTGTTATCTGTTCTATTTAACAGGGGACAGCTGGTCACCCTACCCAGATGGCCACCAGCAGGGGCAAGGTGTCCCCCTTTAGGGAGGATCGGAGTCCTGGACTTCCAGGGGCTGAAGAAGGATCCATAGTGTCAGCTGAAGGAGAGGCATTTCCACCGTTAACAGAACTACCGGAGGGAAACCCTCAATGGGGAGAGAGGATGCGTTCCAGAGACTTCCCGCGAGGGAAGCAGAGGGTGCCAGGCCAGGTCACCTTGAGACGACACCCCTTTTCTTTCCCTTCCTCGCCCTCTGGTCCAGAAGGGTCAGAAACCATCATCAACAAGTTCGAGTAGAAGGGACGCATGTGTAAGACGGGGAAGGAGAACCCAAGCCTCACCTTCCAGGCGGGCAGCCAGTCAGCCCAGCTGGCTGTGGAGGCTGTGGGTGAGAGCCACGAGGACGCAATTTTTATTCTTCCTCAGGAACGGAAGATAGGGATTACCCAGTGAGCACTCCTTTGATTATGCTAAGATATCCGCAGGAATCATGAGACTTGCCCTAAATATGATGCAGGGATGAGAAAAGACAAGTCCGTGGAATGAGAGCCACTGAGCGAGCGAGAGGTAAACGTGTTCCTTGATCACATTGCACAAGCGCCGCTTGCACAATGGAGCGGCTCCTCACGGCTTCTCCCAATAACTCTGGGAGGTAAGTGCGGTTGTGAAAAGTAATAATAGTTCCACAGATGAAGTCACTGAAGCTCAGAAGGCTAAGGGGTTTGTGCAAAACCCTAGATCGTCTCATAAACAAGCAGAGGCAGGACTTGAACCCTGGATCCCTTGTTCTATTATACTTGCTCCCCAAGACCGCAGGTCTCCCACTCCCTGGTCAGAAATGGCAGGGGAACCAAACAGTGTGAGGACACAGCGGAGCGCAAAGTCAGAGAGGCAGACATGTCTTGTCAGGAGCCTTGCATCTGGCTTGCAATGTGGCGCTCTTTATCCTGGGTGAAAACGTATTTAATTAGGTGTTTTTTGGTAAAATCCAAGTCAAGTGTGTGCTGTCTCTTTTCTCTCAGCAAGGATATTTTGTGGGGGACTTTGGTGAAGTCTTTCTTCTGTGCCATCTTTCTTAGAGAAGAATGCACCGTATGTCATTTATTTTCTTAAATACCCCAGTTTTATTGCTTTGTGAATCAGGCCATCCTTAATAGAATTATCTAGAGGAGAACCAAGATGGTAAAAATGGAAATTTCTAGATTGGCTTATAGGTCAATTTCCCTTTGGGGGTCTGAAGACCCCAGTGAGGCTCACTTGAAAGGAATAACTTCCTTTTTCATGAGAAGGAATTAGGGTAACTGAGTACGGCCGTTATCTGTGGGCTCAGAGCTCTTTCCCATGGGATACTCATGGCGTTCCTGTGACAAGGAGATCCTTGCCCAGAAATCATGATTGCTTGCTTCTCTCAAAATGCGAAGGGAACTGCCCCTAATGTCCTAGATGAGCTAGAAACATTTCTACCTGGGGCAGAAATGGAGGGGACCCTCCTCCACCCCATTGAAACAGTGTCCTGTCATATCCAGGGGGGTGGCTGTGGGGTCATGTTCCTTCCTTCAAAACATCACTCCCTTGATCAAGAGCTAGACGCAGTGACTGGAAAAGCTAAGTATTGCATTGCACAGTCTCGAATAGTAACCAAAAAGTGAAAATAAAGACAAAATCTCTGACTGCTCTCCCTCTCTTTGAGCCCGGCGGCATCCACCCTGTTGAGATAATGTGACTAAAATCAAGGCGGCAGCCAATTAGGAGGTCCAAGCACAGAGACTGTCTCAGGAGAGTGACTGCAGAAGGGGAGTGTGTTTATCTCGGAAACAACCCCAAACTTAGAGAGGCACGAAAGGTCCACTGGCTGGAGACAGAGGAGGCTTGTTCTCTGTGACCCTGGAGGTGAGATCCTGGGAAGGCGGTTGCCGTCTCCTGAAAACAGAGGTGGGCTCAATACAATGGACAGTGTTCTAGCTGGAGGCATCTCGTAACCGGAAGTCACCTTGTTCTTTGCAGAACCCCTCAAAACAATGGATCCAGCCATTCTCTCTCTTCACCTTTGGCTTTTCTTCCACATCTCTCCAGAGAACTAGTTGTTATGTGACCCTCCCCCTGAGATGAGTCATACAGGATGGAGGTGGAATGAGGTGGAATGTTCTTTTGGGGGACAGTTTCTTTTTTGGGGGTGGTGGTGAATGGAGTTTGATGGTGTTCTTCCCTCTCAGTGGGGTGACAGAAAAGTGTGGGGGTTTTGGACTC
>PVKE010033930.1:0-17666 GCA_004027555.1 Craseonycteris thonglongyai | reverse complement strand
GGGGGATGGGGGGAGAGGAAGGAGGGGGCACCAAATATATAGTGACAGAAGGAGAACTGATTCAGGGTGGTGAGCACACAATGCAACACATAAATGATGCATTGTAGGATTGTATACCTGAAACCTATGTAATTTTTCTAACTAATGTCACCCCAATAAATATTATTTCTATTTTTTTAAATTTTAAGATGTCTGTGTATGTGTGTGTGTGTATGAGAGAGACAGAGAGAGAGAGAGAGAGAGAGAGAGAGAAATGAGGAGAGCCTAGAGCTGCCTCCATATTTGTACATTATTAGTCATGACATAGTTTTATTCCACTCAAGTGGATGTGGGGTGGCATGGGGCTGAAACTGAACCAGGGCCCCCCTATATGGGAGGCAAGAACCTTTTCTGCCCTGCCATCGTGGCAGCCACCAGTTGTACCACACTTCAGCATATGGGGTTACATGGGCTGAGGCCAGGAATTGAACCCTGGACGTTCCAATTGTGAAGCAAGCACTCAACCGCTGAGGTATCCTGGCATCTCCTCACCCCAGTAAACTTAACAATAAAAGAAAAAGAATTTTTTGTTTCTTCCACTGGACACACTTTCTACCTTCTTCGAAGGTAGGTATCCACGTGTGATTGATTTTGACCAAAGGCACATGAGCAGTAGTCACGTGTTGCTTCCACGCAGATTCCCACAGCTTCGGTCAGACTGGATGCACCGCGTGGGTGAAGCCTCTGTTAGCCCAAGGCTCGGAGAGAGGCCAGGGAGCACAGCCCAGCTGCTGAGCTGCACCAGACGTGTAGGGGGAGAGGGAAATCAGTTTCGTGTGTGACGCTACAGAGATGATTTGTACAGGGTTGATTTGTTCGCAAAGCAGAACCCACTCGGTCTTGACAGATACTACTCCTCTGATTCCATCCAAACCCACGATTCTGTGCCTGTGTGATGGGAAACTAAAGGGTTGAGGGGGACTCACCGTGTGGCAAAGGTAGAGGTTGTCCTTGCAGTGGCTTCTGGATGGGTGATGGCAGGTGAAGATCTCCAGGGAGCACTGGCGAGAGAGGCATGGACAGATTGGAGTGTCTCAGTTTGGTCATGGTCCAGGCCTGTGATCTTATAAGACAACTTCGCTGTGTCAGGGAAATTACGAACTTGAGACCAATAGACCACGTTCTGCTTTGCACTCCGTGCCAGACAAAGGCCACTGACTAGACATGGAGGGAGGTACAGGTTCCGCCTGGCCAAGTCCGCTGGGCATCCATACTGACTGCTGCAGGGCCCGGACAGAGGGAGCCTGCCCAGAGCTCAACTCCAATGTGCGTCTGGAGAACCCGTGTCAGAAGACTTACTTATTGCCTCAGACACCAGTTGTGTGACCTTGGGCCGGTCACTTAGACTGGCCGAGCCTCACTTCCTAATACATAAAGGACATCGGAAAACCATCTTCATAGCCTCGTAGGAATTTTATGGCAATCAGGAGATAATGTGCCTGCAAGTGCTTTGTAAATTGAAAATCACTAATCAGATATCAGAGACTGTTGCTCTTATTCTTCCATGAATATTCTCAGCCTCTGCTTGCTTCGCCTGCTCTTTCTTCTTTCAAATGCCGGAGCTGGTGTTCTTTAGATACAAAGTACAGATTGTCTGAGTAAGCTCTTCACTTAATAAAGCTTTCATGTACACAGTCCGTTTACCCATCTCACAGTTAAGAGATGTCCTTCTTGGTTTTAATACCCCAAACTTCACAAAGCATACATATTTCTTAGAACATTTGTGGCTGTGTACATGGCTGTTGACATTTAAAAAAGTTATAGCACATTCCGCCCTCCCCCGACCCCGATCAGCACACCGCGTTTAACAAGGTGACAGGCAGTGAAGTCCTGTGTTGGCATTCCATATAGAGTTGGTAGAGCACCAGGGTTCCGCGGGGAGTTTTGGAACAGCCTTGCAAGCATCGAGAGGCCAAGTCACTAGCCCTACAAAACCAGCCTTTGTCAGCCACCTTAGGACTTGTTCGGTGATGAGGGAGTGATATGTTCAGCATTTTCCACTCTAACATGAGAGTTTACTTGTAATACAGGTGGTTTAGTTTTACTTTAGGAAGTGAATGGGAGGTTTGGTTTCAGGTATACTGCTAAGTTTTTCACTTAAAACAACAATAAAAAAAAAGAGGCTCTGCATTAGTGCCTTCTTGCAGAAACGTCATAGATTCCTGACTTTAAGCATAAGAAAAATTCCCAATGATGTGATTTTGATCCTCTCCACTTGTGAAGTTGAAATGCACGAGGCTCATGGGAGTTTTGAGTTTTCCCCAGAGTCCCACAGCTTCTTGTGAGGCACGAATCCTAGCAGATCCTGACACGTCCGGGCTCACAGGCTGGTCCGCTGCTCCTCCAGATGTTCCTGGGCTGGGCCTGGGTCCTTCTGGTGGGCTCTGTTGGGGACTGTGTCTCAGCTGTTGGGGACAGCTCTACAGAAGCAACCTGGCTTCCCTCTCCAGAGTGGGAGGAGAACTCAGGTGCCTGGGGGGTGATCTTTTGAGTGGTGAGGATAGGACAACCTATGTCCTAGTCAGCTTGGCTGCTATGACACACTACTGTAGACAGGGTAGCTTAAACAACAGGTGTTTATTACTCACCGTGCTAGAGGCTGGAAATCCAAGGTCAGGGTGCTGGCTTGGTTGGGTCCTTGATGAAGGCTTTTTTTCTGGTTTGCAGATGTGTCTCAGATGAGGACAGAGCAAACTCTAGTCTCTTTCTCTTCTTAGAAGGACTCTAGTTCTGTCACGGAGATTCTACCTTCACGACCCCATCTAAATCTAACACCTCCCAGAGGCCTCATGTCCTAATACCATCCTACTGAAAGTTAGGGTCTCAACGTATGAATTTCGTGGTGGTGGGGGGGCAAACATGCAGTTCATAACATGCTGGGACAAGTTTTTATCTGCACAGATTACAATTCTTTTTAGTAGTTTATTCTCTGGCCTTTACCCTGTGTTTAAGTCTGAGTTCTCAGATTGATTAGGCATTGGGAGATAATAGAAATTACTTGAAAATCACATTAGCCTGAGTGGTGAACTATCATATCTTAGATAACCTTAGACTGTGGGAAAAGGAAGCCTAAATAACTAATTTTAACAAACAAACCAACAAAAACAAACCAACAAATGAACAAAGATGGGTTGTTGGAAAGAAAAAGTGATAGCTAGAGAACCCAGGGGCCAGAAGAGTAGCCAGGGCTCTTTTTTTTTTAAAGATTTATTTTATTGTCTTTGACAGAGAGACAGAGACAGACAGAGAGAAGTGGGAGGGCCCAGAGCAGCCTCCACAGTTGTTCACCATCAGTTTTCAACGTGGTTTCATTCCACACAGATGGGTGGGGGCTGCGCAGGGTGCAAACCAGGCCTGAGGCCTCCCGCTTGGGAAGCACACCCCAGTTCAGCATATGGGTCCGCACAAACCAGGCCGGGACCCAGTCCTCGGTCCCCAGGGCCGCAAAGAGAGCACTTAATCTGCTGAGCCACGCGGCTTCCTGCCAGGGCTCTCAAAGGAGGCAAAGCAGGACCAATTGTGTAGGCAGCTGCTGTCTGCTAATTTGGGGCCACTTTGTCTCTCATCTCCTCATGCCTCTGGGCAAATGCTCCTTTCATTTCTCTCTTTGCTACCATCTTTCTGTGCTCCATCTGAACTCAGGTGAAGTATTGTCCTTTCAGACCTAGTTTTAACCTATCCCAGCAGAGTGGAATAATGGCCTTTGTTCACCAATTTCAAACTCTTGGGAGGTGGAAGCTAACTGATGTAACTTGAGCCAGGTGATCACCTTGATTGGATCAGTTGTCAGTGCAGAAGGCGTTGTGGGCATATCGGCTGCAGGGCTCCTCCCTGCCAGGACGTAGGAATAACACACAGGAGGTAGAGATTTGGCTGAACAGACAATCCCCAAACCAAAAAGCAATTACAAACACATTTGATATTTGCCTTTTGGTTCTGAGGGGAAATGGGGAAATAGAAAAAAGAAAGATAAGACAGATATGGTCTTTAATGATACGTATGTATATCAACATATGTGTGTCTATATGCAGACATGCATATATCTCTCTAGACCAGCGGTGTCCAAACTTTTGGCTTCCCTGGGCCACATGGGAAGAAGAAGAATAGTCTTGGGCCACACATAGAATATACTAACACTAACAAGAGCGGATGAGCTAAATAAAGATCACAAAAAAAATCTCTCAATGTTTTAAGAAAGTCTACAAATTTGTGTTGGGCCTCATTCAAAGCCATCCTGAGCCAGGTTGGACGTGCCTGCTTTGGACCTTCAGGATTGTGTTCTTTAAAAGAGTAAATCCTTCTCCCCATTCCCTCACTGCCCTCTCCTTGTACCAGTTTATTGCCTCGGGTAGAGGGCTGCCTCAGGGCAGAGGTCAGCAGGATCTATGTGCTTCCTGGAGTGCAGGTGACCTGGATAAAGGGAGCACACAGCCATGCTAATGTAGGGTACAAGTGAGGTTTGAAGGATAGTGTATTGTCTTGTTCACAACACTCAGTCCCCAGCAGCAGGCCCGACCTTGAAGATCATGGGTACCCAGTGACTTTTAATGCGTGAATGAATGGAGCCTGAACAGTTCATGACCATAGGGATGGCTAACCAGAGCTGAAATCCTAACACCAGGCCGTGGAGACCAGAGTGACAGAAGAAGCAGGTAACCTGGGAGCAGGCCTAGCCGTCACCCAAAGCTGTCTGTCCACTCTCTGCATGGCTGGCGTCTTTAAGGCAGAAAGGCAGGAGAATTGAGGACAGATTGCATTTAAAGAGACAGGGGCAGAGTGGAAAATATGATAATGTCTTCAATGTTATATTAAAATTGCTTGTATACTTGTTCATCTCTTCTTTCATTTGTAATCTCGAGGGCTACAATAGTGTCTGTGTCTGATTTACTTATCTATCCTTCTAGGCCCTAATAGTAATATATTGTTTTTTTAAAAGATTTTTAAATTTTATTTTTTGAGAGAAGGTGAGAGATAGAGAGAGAGAGAGAAAGAGAGGGAGTGAGGGAGGGAGAGAGAGAGAGAGAGAGAGAGAAGTGGGGAGGGCCCAGAGCAGTCTCCATAGTTGTACATCATTAGTTTGACATGGTTTCATTCCACACAGGTGTATGTGGGGCCCGCTAGGGGTGGGGGAGGGGGAACCAAACCGGGGGCCTCCCACGTGGGAGGTGAGAACCTTCGTCTCTGTGCCATCCCAGTGGTTACCATTTGTGCTGCAGTTCAGCATATGGGTTTGCACAGGCCGGGGCTGGGAATTGAACCCCAGACCTTGCAATTGTGAGGCAAGCACTCAACTGCTGAGCTATCCCAGCATCTCCATAGTAATATATAGTCTTACACACAACTGGCATCAAAAAATATTAGTTGAATTATTAATAAATTAAAATTTCAGAAAACCATGAAAAAATAGTTCTATAGTGATTTGATATAGCATTTTTAGTGTAGCAAGTGGAGTTTAATATGTATTTTGTCCTTAAGAACTCAAGTATTTGTCAACAATGCAAGAATGCTGGGGGATAATTACTTAATTTTTATCCTCTTTTTAAAATAATCATTATTTCTACAGAGGACCATTTTTCTTGAAGTTTGATTTACAACTGGTTTTCAACACCATGCTGAATGAGAGAATCCCCTTAGCTTAATTTTCACTTGGAATATTCACTGTATACTTTGTGTACTGTACATTCCATCAAACAACATGAAGACTGTCTAAATGAGTTTACTTCTATGTGAGTTCTGACTGCATGCATTACACAAAATTAGTTGTGTCTAATATTGGCTAGAGTAATTTATTTTTTTATATTGAATTTGCATGCTGGAAACTTGCTAAACTCATTTAGTAGTTTAGTAGCCTTTTTATAGCTTCCTTAGTATTTTTGTGTGTGATCATGTCATCTGTAGATAAAAACAATTTTACTTAACTGTCCGCTGAAAGAAAATGAGAACTTTAAAGAAATGCAACAAACCTAGTGCTCAACTGCATACACTTAACAATATTCAACATCCAGTTAAAAGTTGTTAGATATTCAAAGAAGCAGGAGAATGTGATATGTAACTAGTAGAAGAATCAGTCAATAGAATCAGACCCAGAAATAATTGGGATGATTGAATAGGCAGGCAAGAACTTTATTATGTATACTGAAGGGTTTTAAGGAAAATGTGTACATAGCAAGGAGAAACATGGAAGCTTAATTAAAAAAACAACAACAAGGGGAACCAAATGGAACTTCTAGAGACGCAAAACATAATATCTCAAATTTAGAAAAAAATTACTGGATGGGATTGACACAGGTATTCTGCTGGCCTCTGTTCCTCCAGGACTGACTGTAATTAGCAAGGCCACTTTCTCTCCCTTGAATTCCTTTACCTCCTCTGAACCAAAACTGGCTCAGGCATGATTTTGTCCCTCCTAGAATTTAGGAGGCAAGGACTGATGGGGGTTGGGAAAGGACTGTCTACCTACCATCTCCTGCATTCTGTGATCATCTCTAATTCTGAAACATTTGGGGCTTCTCCCCACTCTGTATTTTGGAGAGGAAGAGAGGGAGGTGGCTTAGGTGATTACTTTCTGTAACTTGTTTTGATTTGATCTTTTTTCTTGATACTATTTATTTACAGCAGTTTCTAGTATTATTAGGCAGCTATTTCACGGTCCTCAGTCTTTTCTCCCCTAGAATCTGGAAGATAGAGTCAAAGACAGGAAACTCAGGAGGGACTCCTGGTCTTTATTTGGGGATTGCTCAAACCCTCTTTCCCCACAGTGGTGTGTGTGTGTGTGTGTGTGTGTGTGTGTGTGTGTAAAATATAACCATCTGGCCTCTGCTCTTAGAATTAGAGCATTAAGAGTCTTGACTATAGACATGAGTGTTGAAAATGACCTTGGAATATCCCACTGTTATATGCATATACAGAGGGGATGGAAATTGGACCATAAAATCTATTACCCAATTTTCAGAAAAGTTCTTCCGGCATCTTCGTAAAGAGCTTGTGTGATTAATAAGCTATAAATAAATATAACTTTGATGCATTATGCAGTATGTAGTCTGACCGGAACTGAGACAAATGAGGCAAATAAATGCTCTATTCAGAATCATCAGAATTTTTAATGATAAAGTTCAGCTAAAGCATATGAGAATTTTCCCCCCAAGCCTGAACACATGGGAAGGAAGTACTTTAGAAAACCCTATGTGCAGATGTTAAAGTTCATTTATTTTTATTTCTCCCTTTTGTGGGATGAGAAAAAATGCAAATTTTTAAAAACTTTTTTTATTTATTGTTAAAGTTATGGGGGTGACATTGGTTAGTAAAAATTACATGAGAGTGATGGATGGAGAACTGATTCTGAGTGGTGAAGACATAATGCAACACATGGACTAGATTTAATAGAATTATACACCTGGAACCTATGTAAAAATTGCAAATTTATAAAATACCCAAGGCAGTGGGTAAGCATTCCCCAACACATATTATTGTAAGGGGGTTCCCTTGAGTTACCCATATCTGTCCTGTGTCTTTTTTCATATTGCTTTAATTTAGTTTTAATAGGTAATATAGTCTCCTGCTTCAAAAATCACACATAGATGTATACGTATGTTTACGTGTGTGTGCACACATGCGTGTGCAGAGTAAAATGTTTCTTTCCAACCTCTGTTTTCCATATGCTCAGAGTCATATCACCAACGGCATCACTATTATTAATTGTCTGTTTATATTCATCGGGTATCTCTTTCTTCAGATTCAAGCCAATATCAGTATATGTTCTTACATTAGTCACCTGGGTTTTCAGAAGATTTTATTGCTTCCTTGTTAACAACAAGCCCAAGTCCTGTTACTTTGTCGGGAAAAGCAGCATCCATTTGCAGAGGCTCATGGGAAAGCACTTCCTAATAGACTTGCATGAGTCTGATAAGCTCCAGCCTTTTTCTGAAACTCGTTCCCTCTGCGCCCATAAAGTCTGTGAGTAAATCCTTATTAAACTGATAGCTATTATTCAAAACAGCTTACGTTTCAGAGCAATTACTATTCCCCAGCCAACTAAATGCCCAATTAGTCTTTAATAAAAACAGCACCTAGTACAACACCCAGCAGAGGAAGGTATTTACCAAACCCTTTATTGCCCAATTCGTTTACCTGGGGTGACCTACATAATTTTTATACAGTTTATTTTTCTAAAATAAATACTACCCAAGGGTCGACTATAAAGGGCTTACCTTGACTAGCTGCCGTATTGTATAGATTACTAGTCTACGAGCAGGTGGGCAAATGCATATTACTTTTGTCCTTACATTATTCCTGTCAAGGGCAGAACTGGTCATCATTATTTTTCTAACATTGACTCATTCTGGGGCAACTGTTGCGCAAATGCCCTTTCCCAGTCCCAGCTCCTAACGGCCCTCTCCCTGAGGCGTGCGGGAACCAGACAGGCTCGAATCATGGTCCTCATCTGAGCCTCGCACAGGAAACACCTGATTGGGGAACTCCACTGGGCCCATGTGTGCCTGACACTAATGCGCTTGTACTGGGCTTCTTAAGATGTAATTATGGGGAAGCTGGGATGGCTCAGCAGGTTGAGCTCTTGTCTTGCAGCCCCAGGGTCTGGGAATTGGATCCTGGCCCGGACTGTGTGGACACATATGCACACCCTTCATTCGGTTCTCACTGGGGCAAGCCTCCTGGGTAGGAGGCCCCCGGATTGGCTCCCACCCCCGGTCATGCCTGCTATGCAGGAGGCCCCTGGCTGGCTCCTGCCCTGCGCAGCTCTGCACCCACCTGTGGAATGAAACTATGTAGAAAACTAACGATGTGCAACTATGGAGATTGCTCAGGACCCTCCCCCTTCTCTTTGTCTTTCTCTGTCAAAAACAAATAAATCTTAAAAAAAATATTTAAAAAATGTAATTATGACTAAGAGGGTTATTTTACAAATAAAACATCAAAATGTATAATCTGAAATGAACTTACTGCACTCCTCAACTCTGTATTTCAACAGTTTTGAGCTTAATTGTGACTACCCATTCTGCCCTCCTGCGAGCTGGCAGTAGCTCTTTATCAGGAGTGTCCTGATAAAGTGTTCATGTCCCTGTTCTCTATCATTAGGTATTCTTTCCTTTTCTTTTATTAGTTGTTAAATTTATTAGGGTGACATTGGTTGGTAAAAATTATAGGTTCCAGGTGTACAATTCTACATCACATGTCTATGTGTTGCATTGTGTGCTCACCACCCAGTCAGCTCTCCTTCCTTCACCATATATTTCCTGCTACCTCCCTCCTCACTTAACCCCCCTTCCCCTTCCCCTCAGGTAACCACTAAACTATTGACTATGGCCATGACGTTTTGTTTCTTTGTTACTTTCAGTTTTATATTCTACCTGTGAGTGAAGTCATATGGTTCTTGATTTTTTTCGGTCTGACTTATTTCACTCATTAGGTATTAATATTAATACTTGTCCTCTTTTTATTTATGTTGCAGAGGGCTCAGAAGATTCCTTCTTTAAGGTACTTGATGCACAACTCTTCGGTGAAGAGAGATGTGCTACGCTTGCTACAAATGCTTAGAAGGGCATTTTTCTCCACGCACATTGTAATGACCTTGCTGCTTTCTCTCACTTTCACTGTCTGCCTTGAGCTCATAGACAGGTTCATGGCTGCACTGCTCACCCCCAAGGCTGACTTTGTGTGAATTTGCATCACAACAGTCTCTGCAACCCTATTGTTCATTCTGAGTGACTCTCTGCACTGGTGCAAGTGCTATTTATTTGTGAGACACAGTAGGCTGCTTTCAATGGAGCATGGAATTTGAAATTTGAAGTCCTGGGTTCAGATCTCAGTTATGTTGTACATCAGACATACAACTTTGAGCATTTCAATTGATGTCTATGGTTTTCAATTCTCAAGTCTCTCTCTGTTTTTTTTTAGACTTTATTGTTTTGACAGACAGAGAAAGACATAGAGAAGGAGGAGGGCCCAGAGCAGTCTCCATAGTTGTACATCATTAGCTTTCTAAATAGTTTCATTCCATAGGTGGTTGTGGGGCTGCGCAGGGCAGGAATTGGGCTGGGGGCCTCCTGCACGGGAAGCACACCCCAGTTCAGCATATGGGTCCACATGGGCTGGGGCTGGGATTTGATCCTTGTCCCTGGGGCTGCAAAGCACGCACTCAACCTGCTGAGCCATCCTGTCTTCCCCCCCAAATCTCTTAAATAGGAATATTACCAACCTTGTAGAATTCTGTGATGATTAAGTGAGGTAATATGTAATATTCCTAATACATAGTCCATGCTTAATACTGTATTTTATTGATTATAAGACAACATTGCTTTATAAAACACACCAATAGAGGTTGATAATATTTGCTGAGAGCAGGATTTAATACGAGAAGAATATGTGTCAGAAGGGCCTGTACATCCAAAGAAAGCTGGTGATTTGGAAAAGAGGACCAAAACCAGAGGAGAAAGTGTCCCAAGGAAAAACTTTGCCTCATTTTCTTGGCCCAGCTGTAAACCTTCAGATAGAAGTGAGCCCAAAATGTACAATTCTTTTGAACTATTTTGGTTTCCTGTGATTCCTGGCTATATTAGATGGGACCATTTTTATTTATTTATTTATTATTATTTTTTAAAGATTTATTTTATTGATTTTTGACAGAGAGAAACAGAGACAGAGAGAGACAGACAGAAGGGGGAGGGCCCAGAGCAGTCTCCATAGTTGACATTGGTTTTCCATATAGTTTCACTCCACAGGTGGGCATGGGGCTGTGCAGGGCAGGAACTGGGCTGGGAGCCTCCCACATAGGTCTCGGCAAGAACTGAACTGGGGGCACACCCCAGTTCAGCATATGGGTCCTAATGGGCCAGGGCCGGGATTCGATCCTCGGGGTCGGGATTCGATCCTCGGTCCCTGGAGCTTCAAAGCGAGCGCTTAACCTGCTGAGCCATCCCAGCTCTCCCTAGATGGGACCATTTTGACGATAAGTAAAAGAAAAAGAACCAAGAGCTTTCAGAGGTAATTCACAAAGTCCCAGGTGAAATCAGGTGACCTAAGACGGCTGTCCTGGCTGAGGACACTTGTGTGGGTGGCCTGTTATCATCTCTGCTCCGGACACTGGGACAAAAGCTCTGTGCTTTCACCCTCCTGCGTTTACTTCTTGTTTGTGCCCAGGAGAGGTGGGATCCAAGGGACTGAGACTGGGGTGTGGGCCTAGGTAAGGTGACCAGATTTTAACATTGGTAAAGCAGGACATCATTGACTGGGGGGGGGAGGGGGTTCTTGATTAAAAATTTGGTCTATCTCCTGCTGTTCCCTAGCTTGTCGTGCATTCTTTCCAAAAATCGGGACTTTTTTAAAACACCGCGGGACGTGGGACAAATTGTTAAAAATCGGGACTGTCCCGCCAAAAGCGGGACGTCTGGTCACCTTAGTAGGGGGAAGGGAACATGGTAAACCCTTGTTCTACTTTGTGTCCGGCCCTAGGTCTGTCTCTAATATGGACACAGGAATTCCCTGACCACAAAGGGACAGCCCGGGTTTGGAGGCAGCCCGCTGAGTATAGGATTGAAGGACCCTGGAGTCTGTTTCCTGATCTTTCTCAATGCCTTTCCATTTGTAATACCTGGTATACCTACAGGAGGGTGTGAACCAAAAAGTCAAATTAGGAATTTTAATGGCCGAAAGGGGCGGAAACAACATCTCTGATTCAGAGGCATCTAGATCTAGATTAATATAGGCGATTCCACTCGGCCCCTGCTTCTCTCCTAGCCCCTCCTTTCCCACCACGCCAGCAATACGTCCCTTCATTCTAATTCCTTTAAGTATCCAAAGAAGCTCCAGATTGTCTAAGAGAGATTCTAGGCATCACTTCTTTTCCAGCCTTGGTAGAATCTTTGGGGGAGATCATCCATAGATTAATTTGTATCCATGAAGAATGCATCCAAGTATTTCCACATCCATCAAACCATGTATCACGAGGTGGCATGAGGCTTCCCTCACCAGGGGGACCTCAGTCAAGGAAAGAGCAGAGGGATGAGCATCATGGTCAGCGGCCGCTCCGTCTTGCCTCAAGATAGCAGCTCTCAAAGGAGCACCTTCTTAGCGCTTGAGGACAGATATTCAGTGGTCGTTGGGGCTGTATTCAGGACAAATGGAAACAGGGAGGCACAGCAAAGAAAATAGTCCAGAACACCTGGGCTTGGGCATGGGCAAAGGGTTTCACATCTTCAAGGTCAGCATGCCAGCTGAATAAGCTCTCTGCCTCTATCAGGCCAAGCTCAACTAACAATGGCCTGAGGCTAGGGGAATCCAATGGGCACGAGAGTCTTTGCGCAGAAATAAAATCATTTCTCTGCCTTTTGCTCTAAGCTCTGAAAGCTCCAATCTTACTCACCAAACTGCTATATTCTGTGTTTGCTGACGCAGAAGAATAGCACTTCCCTATAGCACACAACCAGATGGTAATTGGATTCTAAAAATAGAACAAAATACAAAGAATTCCCACTGCTTGGCTGGGTTTTAACTGATGTGACAGCAGAGAGCCAGCCTATTCATGGGGTGCCTGTGTGGGGAAGGAGCTGTGAAGATTTTGGCCTGTTAAGCTCTCTTGTAAACACTGGGTCGAGGGAAGAGTCACACAGTTACTGGTTGGAGTGTCCTGGGGGCTCCAGCTTTCTCCTTCTGGGTTGATTCTAGATCAGGGGTGTCCAACTTTTTGACTTTCCTGGGCCACACCAGAAGAATTGTCTTGGGCCACACATAGACTAGGCTAATATTAACGATAGCTGATGAGCTGAAAGAAAAATAAAAAAAAAAAAAAAAAAATCTCGTGTTTTAAGAAAGTTTACGAATTTGTGTTGGGCTACATTCAAAGTCATCCTGGGTCGCATGTGGCCCACAGGCTGTGGGTTGGACAAGCTTGCTCTAGATGCTTGCTTGTCCCTTGTATTTTTTAGCAGTCCCCAAAGGAGTGTGGGCTCCTGCATTTGAAGCCAGCTCGCCTGCCTTGTCTGGGATCTCCAGGTGGAGGCACTCTTCTAGGACCAGCGCTTTAGCCGTAGGAAGGAGTCAATTTCTCCCTGTGTCCGTCACCTGCAGAGCCCACCCTAAAGCATGTGGTAACTCTCCGGAAGGCCCTTGCCAGAAAACGTAAAATGCCTTGGATGAAATTGGTTTTCCTCAGTGTCTTGACTCCAATTTCTGAAAAAATGGAAATTGTGTGATTCATCGATGGGACTGTGCAACCTGTAGCACCTCTCAATTTATCTGTCTCTCCTCCCTAGAGGAGATTTTCTCAGGGAAGCTGCTCAGCATAGAACAGTCTGTGAAACTTGACCCCCTTGAACAAATAGGGCCAGCTGATCAATGTAACCTCTGTTCTCCAGAGATCATTTCTGAAAATATGCCCATGAAGATAATCCACTAGATTAGGGCCCACCTACTAAAGAGTCACAACTACAGAGGCCTTGAGATAGTCACTAATTTATTTCTTTTTTCATTGTTTAATTTATTGGGGTGACATTGGTTGGCAAAAATTACATAGGTTCCAGGTGTACAGTTCTACCTTATATTGTTCATGCATTGCATTATGTGCTCACCACCCAGAGTCCGTCACTGATTTCTTGATTTCTCTAACAATATTAAGCACCAACATTTTCTTACAGTGTTGTAGGAGTCTTTCCCATTCCTGCCCCCCTACACAAGATAACAAAATCGGACTGTAAGGTCTCTGATCTAAAGGTATCTACAGCCTGAATCATAGACTAAGCCTCAGATATCACGTAGAATAGCCTTCTCTTTGAGTAGATGAGGGGAATAGGATCAGATAAGTAAAGTGACTGGTTTAAAGTCATAAAACTAAGTGGTACAAGAGTCAGGTTTGGCATCCATCATGCAACTTCTACCCATAATTATATTCCCACTGTAAATCTAAATGATGTGTGCATGCTGGAATGAACTGGAATAGGAAGGGAGATCTGAGAGTAGGGGAAAGGTCAGAAATCAAATGTCTTTATCTTTGATCTCTGTGGTTAGACTTGTGAGGGACTGTGGGTGGCCCAGGAAATGGTTAGGGGAACCTGACTTCAGACACTCACAGAGAAGGAGAGCAAACCCGGCGTGTGTGTAGCCTTTATAACCTCTTTGCTATGTAAGGTCAGCGAGATCATCATTTGGGCTGAGCAATGAGAGAAGGCTTTCTGGAAGCAAAAACTTTTGATCTACATTTTGAAAGGTGGCTATAATTCAGGTGAGATGCAGCAGGGGAACCAGCAGGCTTAGCCTGGGCCAAGGGGTGCATTTCTGGACATACGTAGAAGGGCTGTAGTTAGTATAAACCTGGCACCCTTTGAAATGTGTCTAGAGAAGGCTAAATGCCTGCATCATAAAAGAAAATAATGTTAAAAGTGCTCAAATCGTTAGGGGCTAAACTGTGTCAGAAATGAGATAGTCAATAGGCAGTGGTAAGAAGGCCTCAAACATGTGGCCATTTGGAAAGTTGTTTTGCCCTGAATCTGGGTGTTGATATGGATGCACGTGCACAGTGAGATCCATTTCTGCAGGAGACCAAAACGTTTTAAAGATTGATATACCGGTAACAATAGAGTTTCTGTGTTGACTTTGGGGACTGAATATAAGCCGGAAGGAAATTCTGGTGAAGAGTAGAGGTTGGCAGTCATGGAGCTTGGTGTTCTTTGGGGCTTGGGCTAGTGAATACATTATTTCGGAAGTTACATATACAGATGTTTCCTGCCTAATATGATCTAATATGAGATGCTGGCCACTTCCCCTGAACCATCTCCAAACATGTCACATAAACAAGTTTGATGTATCTAATAACATGGCAAAAAACAAAAAACAAAAAACAAAACAAAAAAAAGGTAAAAAGATCCTGGGGAGGCAGAATGTTATTGGGTCCGTGTGTGAGTGTGAGTGTGTGTATGTGTGTGTGTGTGTGTGTGTGTGTGTGTGTAGGAGGGGTAGAGGGAAATGAATATGAAGAGGAAGAGAGGATCTGGTGCCAACATTGGAAACAGATTACAGAAGAGTTTTCTAGTTGTTTCCTGTTCATTTTTACATTGCTAGGGGCAAAAAAATTGCTTGCCAGGCAGAAACAAAGCTTTGCTGGCCTGGCAGCAGCTAGAGCGTCAGAGTAACATCAGGGGAGGACCGGAGCGAGTAATAAATTGGGGCAGTGGAAGGCCTGGTTCCTGGGCTCCTTCTTTCTCAGGCCTCCCCAGCCCATAGTATCAAAGTTAAGAGCCTGGGTTCTAAAACCAACGGCCCAGATTGTAATCCTGCCTCCACTACTTACTGAGCTGTGGCTCTGGGAAAGTTACTTCTGCTTTGTCTTTGTTTTCTCATCTCTCAAATGGACATAACAATACCACCTAACTCTTAGGATGGTTTAAAAGATGCAATTGGGGAAGCCGGGATGGCTCAGTGGGTTAAGCGCTCACTTTGCAGCGCCAGGGACCGAGGATCGAATCCTGGCCCCAGGATCGAATCCCGGCCCCGGGCCCGTGCAGAACCATGTGCTGAACTGGGAGCTCCCCCAGTTCAGTTCTCTCTCTCTCTCTCTCTCTCTCTTTCTCTCTGTCAAAAAAAAAAAAAAAATATATTAAAAAAAAATGCAATACCTGTAGAAGCACTTAAAACTGGACTGATACATAGTAAGTGCTTAAGCTGTTATTTTGAAAACTGGAAGATGTTTCCTTGAGGGGAAGTGTTGCTTTATATGGGAGTTGGGAAATAAATAGGAAATTGTGGAGCCAGATGTAAGTTTTTCACACATTGCCTATTACCCAAACTCAGCAGAAGAGGCACAAGCAAGGGCCCGAGCTTTCCCCCTTTCTTCCTGATGTCCACTGTTAGCCAAAGCAATCGATACTCCCAGGGTAATATGAGTCAAAGAGAAAAGTTGACAATACACTCTCAGAGAAAAAGCAACAGGGAAATTGTACAGCAAAGGACGCAGACGGAATTGACCAGATGGAATCAGACTTAAAATAAACATAGGAAATACCCTCAATAGGATAAGGGAGGATTTTGGAAACATGAAGTGGGAGCAGTCAAAGAAAAACTGACTGAAGATGCCAGGAATGAAAAATGTAATTGTTAATATAAGGAATTCAGTGAGTGGCTCATTTGGATAGCAGAATAGATATAGCCATGAAGTGATCAAACACAGTGAGAGATCAGGTCAAGAACTCCCTTAAGACTTTCAAGAACTATTGAAACAGTTGAAATGGCACAAGTAAAAGTTAAGAGAGATGAAGGATAAAAATAGAAATGAACATCTATAAGTTATGAATCTCAGCAGAAGAGAGTAGAAATAAGAGCAAAAATGTAGGGGAGAAAATAGCAATAACCCCCACCTTCCCACAATTAGAATAGGATGTGGCACATTTGATAGGAATGGTCCCCATGTTGTTTGATCTCCCAATAGCCATGACTGCTCCACCTGATTCTAGGCTTGGCCAAATGGCTTGTTTTAGCCAATGGAATAGAGAAAAATCGATGCCAGCAGAGACTTTGAATGTGCTGCACATCGGGAATTGCCATCATTGGTTGCTTTTAGGGGCCTGAGCTACTGTGTGAACAAGCCCAAGCTAACCAGATGGATGATGGGAAACACACGGCCTAGTTGACCCCTTGTTCCAGCTGACATTCTGCTAACACCCAGAAGCAGAACCATTTGCCCGATTAGCAGCTGACTACTGAGGAACCGCCAGCAGAACCCAGCCCCGTTGCCAACCTAGAAACCACAAGCTGATGAAAGTTTACGCTTTAAGCCACTTCAAATTTATCACATAGCAACAGAAAGCTGACACAGGTGAATGAGTCAGACCGAAAAGACTCACGTTGGGTTAGACAGAAGCGGTTTCTCTTTCTCTCTCTCTCACACACACACTCCTAGAATCAGAACGTAAATGGCAAAGAGACGATTCTAAAAATCTTTTGGAGAGAAAAAGGAGATCATCTTCAAAGAAAAAGGAAGCAGATGGACATCTGAATTCTCAACAATCCTTGATACAACAACATTGGTAATATTTTTTAAATATTAAAAAATAAAAAAAACTTAATCTTAAAAAAAAAAAAAGAAAGAAAAAAAGAAAGGGAATCTGGGACAGTTCAGAGGGTTAAACACTCACTTTGCAGCCCTGGGGACAAAGGATTGAATCCCAGTCCTGGCCTGTGTGGACCCATATCCTGAACAGAGGTGTGCCTGCCATGCGGGAGGCCCCCAGCCCAGCTCCCGCCCTGTGCAGCCCCTGCCCACCTGTGTGGAACCAAAGTGTCAAAAACTGATGAGGTACAGCTATGGAGACTGCTCTGGGCCCACTCCCTTCTCTCTATCTCTTTGTGTCTCTGTTTCTCCCTCGGTCTCTGTCAAAAACAATAAAATAAATCTTTAAAAAAATAGAAAAGAGAACTTCAAATTTTTATATCTAACCAATCGTTCTAATATGAGAGTAAAATGAAGAAATTCTCAGACATACCAGTCCCTAAAAGATTTAACATACAAAAACTACTCGTAAAAATAAAATCAGGGGAAAGCCGGGACGGCTCAGCGGGTTGAGCGCTCGCTTTGAGGCCATGAGGACCGAGGATCGAATCCCGGCTCCGGCCCAGGCAGGACCCAC
>PVKE010033929.1:0-17665 GCA_004027555.1 Craseonycteris thonglongyai | reverse complement strand
ACAAATGCCAAATTGCAATGCAAATAGGCATTTGTGTGCCCAATTACCCATTTTGTGTGTTTGCAAAACGGATGTGCCGGCAAATTCTGCAGGTGTGAGTTGGTAGGCTGCTAGAAACTTGGCTCGCACTGAGTCAGTGCCAAATAAGGTGCTGTCTCCTGACAATGCAGCGGATGGGAGAGTGTCCCTCTCAGTGTGGTCCAGATGTGGACTGCACGCAGAAGGGCCACGCAGAGAGGAAGACAAAACAAATGAATCTATAAAGAGTAAAAAAGGACAAAACACTTTGTACCTACAATTGAAAACTGGGCATGTCCTAGAAACACTAAGTTTTCCTTTGCGTGAACTTAACTCTCTTTAGTGCACAGCTTTTTGGTGGAAAACATAACATGAAAAACTTACCTTCTTAAAAAGTTTTTAAGTATCCAATACTATATTGTTAACTACAAGTGCAATGTTGTACAGATCTCTAAAATGTATCTAAAGCCTTACTTGCCTCGATCAGCAACTCCCCATTACCTCTTCCCTGCCCTGCTCCTGGCAGCCACCATTCCACTTTGTGTCTATGAATTTGACAATTTTAGTTACCTCACATAAATGGAATCTTGCAGTATTTGTCCTTCTGTGGCTGACTTATTTCATTTAGTATTATGTCCTCTGGATGCATACATGTTGTTGACTATTACAGGATTCTCTTCTTTTTTGAGGCTGAATAACATTTTACTGTATGTATGTACCACATTTTCTATATCTATAATATTCATTCATCAATGGTCACTTGGCTATTGTGCTTCAATCAATATGGGAGTGCTAATATGTCTTTGAGATCCTGCTTTCAATTCTTTTGAACATATTGCCAGAGTAGGATTCTTGGTGTAGTAGTTCTACTTTTAATTTTTTAAGTAACTTCCATACTATTTTCTATGGCAACTGCAAGATTTTTCCTTCCCACTAATGGCAGAGTGGAAAACCCTATTTTTAAAACCATATTTTATATCTTTTTGAACTGTGACTCTAAAACAGACATCCCAACCAGCACTCCGAATATCCTAGTAAATCCCAAAGCTTTACCTGGTTGATATGACAGCCTGTTGCCACAACCGCACCACCCACCAGAACCTTCCTACTTTCTCTTCAGAACTCTGGTAGTTGAGACAAGCCCAAAGCACTCTTTTTTGATTACTCATGAATTCTCCTGTAGCCAATTGCCGCTCTGATAAGTCATCACCACATCTAACATCCATGATGATCATAACAAAAGCCCTAAAGAGTAATGGATAAGTTATAAGGAGAGCATAAATAGCAAATATGGATAATCCTTCATTTGCATGTGTTTTTATTGCTTCTAAGTCAAGCTCAAAAATAATATGTCCAGGAATTCAATGTTTTCTTGGCAAATGTATAGTCTGGTTCACAAATTCTTCACTTCACTTGATTTTTTCTTAACACGGTGAGTAATCAAAAACAAAATAGATAAGGTTTTACTTTCTAATGAAAGTCATTTAAAAACTGTTATTGTCATAAATTTCATTTTTAATCCTCTTTTCATATTTAATAGAACTTTAGTTTTTATTTCAAAAAGAAAAATTAGAGCAAAATGTAGGCAAGCTGCTTAATCATAAAAGTAGCCCTTCCTCAAGGATGTCAATAATTTTCAAAATTGCCTTTGATATCTGCTAGATATCAGAAATGGGTAATGTAGTCTTTTAAGTGGCAGAAATGCATTAGTACTATGTAAGTACATGATCCTTAATGTACTAATCTCAGCAATATGTGTAATAAGGACTTTCAGTAACACTTACTTTAAGTGTCCTCTGAGAAATGCTAATTTACAATGAAACACCTATGGAAGTACATGTGACATCTACATGAATACCAAATGAATTCATTTTGATCAATGCTATTACAATGAATATAAAATGAAATCACAATGATAGGACATTTAAAGTATTACCAAATTTTCTTTTAATATTACATGCGTTATGGAGATTACCATATATTAAGAATCAGATTGAACATATACACACACATATATATACATACACATATTTACACACACACATATACCAAAAATATTTGTCCCTACTAATCACTTCATTAGTAAATACCCTTTCAAAAAGAAACATTCTATTCCAACACACACAAGCACACACACACATACACACTATCTTATATGTGCAAAATGCTTATGTCACTTTTACAAAATTGCATACTGGATATTATTAACAAACACAAGATTTGCATTATGTGAGCAAGCAAATAAACAGGCTTTGTGGATTTTTAGTTTGACAAAAATTGCTTCCAAATCTATATCTTGAATCTTCCTGACTCACGATGGAAATGCTTGGTAAATTAATTCATATCACCTGTTAAAAGTCACAGGTGGTTTTTGTGGCTAGTCAAAGATAACTGATGACAGATGAACAGATGTAAGGATGGATAAATGAATGGGTAGACAGTGAATAGTAAGATATTTAATTATGATCTCTGACAGACTGAAGTTTTTATTTAGTGTATCCAAGAAGCCAGAATTTGTAGGGAAAGTATCAACTGTCCACTATTTCTTTTTGATGATAAACTAAGATCCACACACTATGAGCACTCAACCTTGATTTAGGGTGAGCCACTGTAAGATAAACAACCAGATCTCAAGCAACAAAAATGAACATTGGAGGACTGAATCCCTGGTCCTATTTAGAGTTTTAAGGAGTCATTATGAGCAGGCCAACATTGGTCTCCCAGCAAGAGTCCATACTGTGGATTAGGTCCCACCTCACATCACAGGACCTTTCAGATAGATACGTCAAATCACTGTCAATGCCGTGAGTGATCTGTACACCTAAATCAGACTTCACTCCAATAATAATCAAGGCCTGCCTATCTGTATCAGGTCCCACCTCCTCAGCATCACTCACTTGCCGTCCCTCCTCTTCCTCTTCACTGCCACACACCTGGGTCAAAACTTCATCACCTCTTGCCTGAGTACTTGCGATAGCCTATAACTGATCTATCTCCCTGACTCCCTGCCTCCAATTAGTCCAACACGTTGCCAACCACCGTATCTTTCTAAGAAGCATGTTGGATCATGTGACTTGTCTGCTCAACATTTCTCAGTGGCTCCCTCTCACTTACAGTATTAAAAGAGAATACTTTTGGGGCATATAGGGCTCAGCCAACCAGTCCAGCTGCATCTCCCTCCACCATCTCCTGCAGGTTTTCTGCGCTCCAGACATGCTGAACCAATACTGTATCTTTCTGCTGAGCTCCTTCTGCCTGGCATGCCCTCACCTGCCTGCCTGAAAAATACCTGCTAATTTTTTGAATTTTAGCTCAGAAACTCCTTCCATAAGGCCTTTCCTGTCCCCTTGCTGCCATCTGAATCCCACTGAATCCAGAAAGGCACTTTCACACAGAATTATAATCTTCTGTTAACATGTCCACAGAGTAACTAGACTATAAAATCTTGAGCCAAGAACAATATTTTATTTATCTTTGTCTCCCGAGCCATTGCCCAGTGTCTAACACATAATACTTATTCAATGGATGTTGAGTAAATAGACTTGTCTTCTAAAGATTCTATTGTCCTTTCTGTTGTCCATTCTTCAAGCAGACATTCAGAAATGTGTGCTCACAAATCGCCCAGTAAGCACCATTCTGATTTTAATTGACTCGGTGAGCACATTCCAAATGCGTATGGGCAAATGTGTGAACTTGAAAGTTCAAATCATTCTCTAATACCCCAAACCTCCCAGGAAATCAAATTACCATAACATTAAAATAAAATAAAAATAGCTAAGATTTATTAATTACTATGTGTTGGATATGGTAATAGCTGCTTTACATGCATTACTTCATAAAAATCCCACAGTTGCCACATCACATCACATTACAAAAGAAGAAACCAGATTTCAGAGAAATTAGGTGACTGGATCAAGGCCATAGGCTAAGGAAGAAAGAATGGGGATTAAAGGACAAACTTGGTTGGCTCAAGTCCTAGGTTCATAACTTGACCCCATCACCTTTCCTAAGTGTTCCAGAAGCTTCTACCATTTTTGGATTAGAAAACCAAACAACTCCAAGGAAGAGATCCCAGAGTTTTATGTATAAGTCTAAAAGTCAAATTAAGCTAGGTCACTCAACTGTCATTCCTCTATATTGAATAAAAGGAGTTCATTTTGCCTTAGAAATTTTGGATTAAAAATCCTCTCACGTAAGAATTGATATCTTACTAACCAATAGGTCAAGATACTTTAGTGAATTTTGTCCTTTATTTATTTTTATTTTTATTTTATTTATTTATTTATTTATTTATTTTGGCAAAGGCTTGCTGCTCAATATTTTCAAAACTCATTTTCAAATGATTTCCAGCATTCTTCTACTCCCTTTTCTAGCGAGCAAACTGGTATCAGTTCTGCTTTCTGCTCTGATGAAAAGGGAGCTCATAAATCTGACACAGTTGGCTTCTGGAACTTACTTGATTTTCATCACTGGCTTTTGTTTTTGCTTGGCCTGGAAAGTAGCCTACATGGACTGAATCTAGGTTATTGAAATGAACTGCCTGCCCACTTTGAGTTTGAACATTGTTTTAGAAGAAAGAAGAAAAATCATCATGTTCGCTAGTTTCTGGAATGAACTTATCAACTTCTGGCCAAGTTTTAAGGGGGACAGTGGGAAGGGGTTCACTACCAAAATGTCAGGGACACCTCTCTCTTGCAGCAAATACTACTGGAAGGCCACTTCTGGCTGTGGGCATGTGGGAGTCTCCTCCTCATCTAGTGCCAACTGACTCCTAGTTGCCATTATCAGAGCAGTGGAGCCATAGTCTTACATTTCTGAAGACAGATGCAGTAGCTTTTACAAGCCTCCCTGCAGGTCTCAGAGTTTGGCTAATCAAGATCTCCTGTTACTCCCCTTCTGTTACTCCCCAGCAGCAGAAGCGCCATTCTTCGCCAATTCAGTAAGCCCTAATATCCAAGAGAAAAATCAGATTCCACAAAGCTGCCCATGTCTGGAGATGCTTTCCCAGCAGAAAACTTGGTAATCATTTTGGTACTGGCTAGGAAAAAAACAAACAAACAAACAGTATATCCTCTGAAGAAGGAATTGTAACTTTGGATTGGGTGTTTTATGAAGGCTGAGATAAGATACTTGAGGTGTAGGATTCAAGTCCTGATTCATTATCTCTACTTCCAAACTACCAAGAAATTTCCAGCTCAAATATTACTTTCACTGTGATGTCATCCTCTAATCCCACTTCTTAAATACATTAATGTTTGTCCCCTGGTTCCCACAGTACTTAATTCAGATGTCCATTGTCCTACTCTCCACAATATTACTATAATTATATGCTCACATAACTGAAGCCACGGGGTATAGGAACTGTGTCCTCTTTGTGACAATGTCCCCAGTGCCTGACAGATAGGACAGAGGTCAGCATAAAGGGACAGACAATAAATATTTTAAGCTTTGTGGGCAATATGATTTCTGTTGTAAATGCACAGTGGCCATTATCATGCAAAAGCACCTATAGACAATATGAAAATGGATGAGCCCTGTTGTATGCCAAAACTGTATTTACAAAAATAGGTAGTAGGCTAGAACTGACTCAGGGTCACAGTTTACCAGCTCCTGACATAGATTATCCAGTGAAAAATGGAAGAAGAGGAAGGAACAAGAAAGGAAGGGAGAAAAGGAGAGGAGTGATTAAAGAAACATGGAGAATAAACCCAGAAGCAAAATAAAAATAAGGCTAATTTTGACATGCTTTCCAGATGGTAAAGAGTGATTCCTAGTGAGTTTCTCTTCAGCAAAGCATTTAGTCTACAAGAAGCAATTCTAATTAGAAGCCTCCTATTATATTTCACATCATATTCTCTACATGTAAATCTTCCAAAGAGTTCTCTCTCTTGGCAAATCATTATTTCTCATTTATTAAGACAAAGCCTGGTTGAAGGGCTCCATTGCTGGCTTATAACTACAGCCTGCCTACAGGTGTCATATTTTATTCACTGAAAAGAGCATTGTTCTGCCACTCTCTATGCAGGAACTACGAATGCCTGGAAACAAATGACTTTTGACTGCTGATCAGAACCACACTTTAATCAGTTACTGGTCTATGATCAATAATTAATCATGCTATTCTGTCTAGGTAATAAATAATGGGGAAAATAGCAATGAATATATAGTTGGCCAGATTCTCCCTGGGGCAAAACAGAAAAGGACTAGCATGAAAGTCTTTCTGGGTAATCTTATGGATTCTTAATATGCAGCTTTAGCTGAAATTTCCAGGAGGGTTAGGGTTGTGAGTAGAGGAAGAAGAAGACTTGTCTCCATCAACACCTTCCTCCAGGCCCCTCAGGACTAAGAATCCCTACTTGAATCAAATCTATCTCTGCTGGGGAAGTCAGATGGCTCAGTGGGTTAAGCACTTGCTTTGTAGCCCCAGGGACCACAGCTACAATCCTGGCCCCAGCCTGTGAATCCCCATATGCTGAACAGGGGTGTGTTTCCCATGTGGGAGGCCCCCAGTCCAGCTCTCACCCCCTAATTCAGCCCCCAGTTCAAGGGGGCATGCCTCCCATGTGGGAAGCCCCCAGACCAGTTTTGCCCTGTACAGCCCCCATCCACCAGTGTGGAATAAAACCATATGAAAAACGAATGATATACAACTATGGAGACTGCTCTCGGCCCTCCCCCTTCTCTCTGTCTCTGTCTCTGTCTCTCTCTGTCTGTCAAAACAATAAAACAAATCTTTAAAAAACATGTATCTGCTCTAAGACAACTGAAACAGGGACCTGCAAGATAGGGAACCATGGGACAGGGTAGATGATTTACAGGGACAGTGGTGAAGCTCCTCCCTTGGAAGCAGGAGCAGTTGGGGAAAAGAGTACAGATCCACCTTGCTTCATATTGTAATGTTTATCTACCAGTCGAGAACAACCTTACATACTTCTAGAAGAGTAGCCAGTGACTTCACTATTTATGAGTTTTATAGTGGGATAGTTTACAGAGAATAACTGCACTGGCTTTGTAATGCTGTATAACAGATTCCTACAAATTTAGTGACTGGATGCAACACATGTTAATTATCTCATCGTTTCTGTAGGTCTGGGGTCGGGGCACAGCTTTGCTGGATCCTCAGAGGCTCCCAAGACTACAATCACAGTGTCAGTCGGGGCTGTGTTCCTTCCTGGAGCACCAGGTCCTCTTCTAAACTCACACAGTTGTTGGCAGAATTCAGTTCCCTGTGGTTGTCTGACTGACAGTTCTGGCTTCTTTCTGGTTGTCAGCATGAGAATCATGCCTTGATTTGTCTTTTAGCCAGCTTCCAAGTGGAGGCATAGGGCACAAGAACACACACATGGGAGGAGATCCAGAGTGAGCTGCTATCACACTTCATGTAGCTAGTGTTATGAGCGATGAAGAAAAACTTGCTTTAAAAAAAAAACAAAACTAATAGCATGGGAGTTCTTCCTGAGCAAACAGTCTAGGCAGAAGTCTCCATTGTAGAATGCCACCCTACCATCAGACTAGATGAGGTCAATGACCTTTCTTATGCTAAAGTAGATGGAACAACCCTGTATGGACATGACAACATTTCTGATGCAAAAGTTGTGATACTTTTTAAGAGACACCTCAGTTATCTTTTATTCTATCTGAGTTAGCATAAGAAAAGTGCTATTTGTACTGTGATATTAGCAAATTTCCTAATCTGCTTAGGTAACGTGTTTTGAGTCAGCTCTTTTCTTTTTATGTACTGATTTCCTCCAGGACTTCAATCTTCCTACACTCTCAGAAAGCACAGCCACACTCATAAGCAGCCTTCCTAATAAAGCACGACATCTGGGTCTGCTTCTCTTGGCCTCATAGAAGTGTTGCCAGGATGGCCCATGTTGGCCTGGCAGGAGCACCCAGGCCTGCAAAGCACTAGTGCCCCTGCCACCATTCACAGCTCCAAAGGATGGAAATGGACCCAGAGTCATTGAGTGAAGTTTATGAGGAAAACCTTGTAAGACTATCTGAGAAATGCCCTAGTCACCCCGGGGCAGGTCCATGAGGAAACAAATGCTTTACTTATCTAATAACCATCTACCTAGCTGACTATTTACCTTTCCATCTACGTGTTCTTTGTCTTCTTGCTGTCAATCAATCACCGAAGGGCTCACTCCCAGGTATTATAAATAGATATCTGAACCCTCTTTAAAACCGCAGCATTGGGCCCCAGTCACCCTAGAACGACACACCTAAGAACAGTACCTTTCCTAAGCCTGGCTTTTATCAGATATTCGCTTTCAACACTGTTCTTGAATAGAGCAAGTTGGTCTACAGGTAGGTCCCCACCAAATGTCTCATGATGTCGCTACCCTACTCTGCCATATTAGACACATAAACTTTCAAAAGCCAGGGAAGAAAGACGGTGTCTCAAAGCTGTGTGAACTGCCTTAAAGAGACGACTAGATTCAAATTCTAGAATGCTCAGCACCTCGTCCTCTCCCCTGCTCAAGGACGTTTCTGCATGGTCAGGATGACTTTCTAAAACCTCCTGGAAACGGGCAGCACCCACCTCTTATGAAAGAAAAATGATTGGATAAGATGGTGTCAGGTCATTTTTAGCCCCAAGAAATAAGAAAGATTAACAGAAAGCCATTATGCTCTCCAGAAATTCGGATGCCTAAGTATCTGCCAGCACTACCTTTGGTTGATGGGGAACTAGAGTGGAGGAAGGTAGGCATACACATGTGTACACAAACTCAATGCTAGACAGAGGCACCAACATGGGAGAAGCCTACTTGGTTTATTGGCCACCCTGACTGGCTGCCTTACTGGAATTAGACAGGACTTGCAGCCACTTCAGAGGAGGGTACACAGCCAAAGCAAACCAAACACAATCTGCTTCTTTGCGAATTGCAAGCAATTCCCAACTGCCTGAGCTAATGGTACGGAGCAGTAGAGCAGATAACCCAATACGGTGGATAATCTCAAAATCATTTTCCATTTGGCTTGTGGAATGAATTAAATGATTTGTTTCAGCTTCAGCAGATTTACCTTCCTAATTATGTTTTTTGTTAGGCTAGAAACATTCAACATCACGGGATATTGCCAGGGATTTAAAAAGTACAATAGCTCACAGCCATGTGAGAGATCAGCACAGAGGTAACCCAGGGTCAGTGACATCTATTGAGCACCTACTGTGTGCCAATTACTCAATGGGACAGAAAGTGATGAAAGACATGTCTCCTGCAATCAAGCCTGTAACATAGTATATAGGACCCGATCCAGAGCTATAAAAATAGACCTTAGAGATAGTTGGTTATATAAATGCCTGTAAAGCGTGGCTGCCTCTATACTTGGGATCTCCCTAGGTGCTCTATAAATATGTATTGAATAAATGAATGAATAGATGAACAAGGCATATTTGGAAAGAAGTCCAATAAATAGCAAGTATTCCTGGGCTTCCAAGAAAAGGCAGCTGGTTGTTCACCAGGGTGATCTGAGAAGGGATTCGCCTAAACTGGAAGATCCTAGAAGTCAGATTGCACATTCAAGGCTTTGCACAGGTGGAGAATGTGGTAGATGCCCTACCATGCCTGACCCTCTTGTCTTGGTTTAATCATCCTCATCTTTTACATCTCAACCTAATACCTCCTCCAAGAAATCATTTCAGCCCCAGACTACATCAGTCCCCAGAAATATGCATTCTTAATTGTGAGCACTTCATCCAGCACAAAGTGAACTCTTATCTTTGCCATATTTGTTGAAGGTTGCTTCCTCTGATAGAACATAAGCTCTCTGGTGGTAGGAACAATTTTCTGACCTGTAGTTGCAGCACTGAACACAGTGACCTGCATACAATGAGGCTAAACAAATATGTATGGAGTAATGTTTTGAACTAAAGTGCTGAAGTCAGAAAAAAGCCCTCTAGCTGAGCCCTCAGGAATGGGCAAAAAATACTGAAATAAAGAAAAGAGAAGTTTCCTGGAATCTCAGGAAAGGAGTCTTCTTGTGCCACTACAAAAAGATGAAAATAAACAGTGGGGGGTTCACAGGATCATTAGTAGGATGCTTCATAGTGCTGTAATAAGGATTAGAAATTATTTAAAAAAAACAATAACAAATAACTTCCATTTTTTGAGTGTTTCCTGTAAGATAGCTTAATGGATTATCTCATTGACTCTCACAGCAACCCTGCAAAGTAGTTATCATCATTGTACAAGGAGAGAACTTTATAGAATTTAAAGTTAGTAAAAATATGGCCACAATTTGATTCCAGATATACAGCCATTATTTGAACCCAGCCGATACATCTGTAAGACTCCAAAACCCATGATCGTCACCATTAAGAAAATGAGGCACTATATTAAAAAATGTTCTATATACTGTATTGTGAAGTACGTGGCATCTATAATATGTGTGGGTACAGATTATACATAACCAAACACCCAAGTAACAGACTGCCTAACTAGCTAGCTAATTAACTAAGGAATTCCCACGTTCATTGTATGATGGGAAAAATCCAAAATATTTTATTATCTAAGGGAAAGAAAATCTGGGTCTCTTTGATGTGCAAATGAGCAGGTAACAATAGAAATGTTCATGAACTTTGTCTCTAACTAACTGGTTTGCCACTTTTTTCTTTTCTGCTAAAGCTTAATGTGACATAATAAGTATAAAGACCACTGTGGCCTTTCTCAATAAGTTCAAGGCTAATTGGTCCAATCTAAAACTGATTGTTAGAAAAGATTTGACATAAGTGTGCAAACCCTGATATAGCCAGAACTGTCAAGTCATTTTGTTGTAAAGACATCTAAACTTCAAGATTAAGCTTGTCCAGCTTGCGACCCACAGGCTGCATGTGGCTGAGGATGGCTTTGCATGCAGCCCAACCTAAACTTGTAAACTTTCTCAAAACAGTATATTTTTTCAATTTTTTTTTTTAGCTCATCAGCTATCGTTAGTATTAGTATATGTTTTGCGTGGCCCAAAACAATTCTTATTATTCCCATGTGGCCCAGGGAAGCCAAAAGGTTGGATGCCTCTACTTTAGATCCTAAGCTCCAGAAAGAGGGGGTCTAGTATGCTGTTCAACTTTATATCTGTGGTGCCAGTACAATGCAAGCATATGATACATTTATAGTTGTGGAGTAGAAGACTTACGGGTTAAGATGCAGTTAGTTTAATTACAAAAGGTTAAAGAAACATCGAAAGCCCTGGATATATTTATTGTCACTATAACTGTCTAGGTAGAACCAAAAAATATAGGGCACTTTAGGAGGCAGTACAGCAAATAGGTGTGGCTAAATCTGGATTCCTAAAAATATATATTTTAGTCACTGAAAAAGCATTTCTTTTCCAATAAACTGCCAACAAGTATAACAAATAACTGAACTAAAATTGTCTTTTCCTTTTTAACTGCTTATCTTCACTTACCCAGTTAATAACCATTGTCATATGCTGACTGGTGGCTCCTAAGCCATCATCATATCTCAATTAGCATTTATTAGTATTTTATTAATAAAAATCAGCCTGTTTAAATATTCTCTTAGGATATGTCAATGGAATTTTATTTTTTTAATAATGAGGATTTGACAAATGATTTAATACATCTGAAAAATATGCCACTGCAAACCATGGAACTTTTTGTTTGTCCGAATGACAGCCATTACCTCTCACACAGGTATGCCAGGGTAGAAGAGAGGGTGTGCACGCGCGTGTGTGTGCGCGTGTGTGTGTGTGTGTGTGTGTGTGAAATCCTGGTGATTTTCTGGGAGCTGGGTGCAAACCACAGTAAAAAACAAATAAGTCACCCTCTCAGGAAGCATTCCTCAGATATTCTGGTTTTTGAGACAAGTGGAATTATTCCCCACTAATTTATACACCAAGGAAACTGGCCGGTTGGCAAGCCCACAATTAATGTGAACGCCAAGTGGGAAGGCAGCTTTGTTTCATCTCACAGAACACTTCACTGAACAGCGGCCTCCCCAGCTGAAAATGCATGCCGTGTCTCTCTCTTTCAACTTGCAGCAGACGCTGGCATTTCTTCATCTCTATTCACTCTATCATTATGATGCATTATACAATGTAATGATGTAATACACCGGAAAGCCAAAATGTGCACGCCTTGCCAAAAATAATAATAAGAAAAGTATACAATTATTTTCTGCTATGAAAGCCACTATCACTATCATTTCATCCTTCCTCAGCCAAAATGAAAGCTTCCCTAATGGCTCAGAGTCTCTTTATGTTTGTGAATTGAACATGAATGTGAAAAGTAGGACGTCACCTCATCTGTACTGAGTTAGAACTTTTAAAGGATGTAAACAAATTTATCACTTGAGCGTGGCGGGCTGGCTCCCGAATCTACTCTGGCTGTATTTTCGATGGTGTGATTTCTGGTGTGATTCTAAATGTTATCAAGCCTTTATTTGTTAATAACAAATTTTCCTAAAAAGGTTCTGCCTTTTCATGTTTCATTAACATTAACCTACAATCACAAGACACTGTTCTGGGCAAGAAGCACATTTCAGGGAAAAGTCACCGTCTGCTGGTAGCTGCGTTCATTGTGGCTGATTAAATAAAAAAGAATAAAAGTAATAAAATCTCAGAAATAAAGCCAACTAATTGCTACATTTCCCCTCCCTCTTACTGAATGCTATTTTGAGTTGCAGAAGCAGAACATTATTTTAAGAATCAGATATATTTCATGCATCACAAGAAAATATTCCCAAAAGATTGCAACATTGAACAGATTTTTTTCATCTAATTCTTTCTGGTTAAGGCTCTCCTGTCTTCTCCTCCCTTGACTGCTCCCCTGGATTTTTTGGGTAGATTATTTTTACAGAATATCTAACGTGATTCTTCATTATTACCGAGGATCAACCTCTTATAAATAGGACCAAACTCAAAGAAGGAAGCTACATCCCTGACCATCCAGCTTACTGGCAGAAGCTCTGTCAATTTGGATTGCAAGGATATGTCAAAATGATATTTTCAGCGCTCTTACTATAATTGTAATCGAGCAGTGGTTGATGAGATGGAGGCCAGAGATGAATTTGAAGGGAACACAGGGACCAGAGCAGGGCCACGCTGCCTTCTACTGCATCCCATCTCCAGCTTTGAGAAAACCGCCTGACAGCATGCTTTCACTCGCAAAACCCAGCCACAGATCATAAAGCTGCTAAGTGGGCTGGCCACCCGCTTGATGCTGAAAATGTGTGGGATGCCATTTTTTGCCTGGCAAAATTAGCAGGAATGCTTAACGTAATTAATTTTTATACTAAACACGTGTTGTTATTTTTTTTTTTAATGTACAATTACCAAACCGTCGAAACCACAGTAGAACACAATCAGATGTGTCTGAAAACACATAATTGACATAAAAGACGTGCAGGAAAATAATGTGAAAACATAAAATAAATGATTATTGCTCTTTAGAATCTGCATTTAAAGAGTGAATTAATCATAATTATGCATTATTAGCTAATAATTGGGTGGAAGCATATAGGGCATATCTTGTTTATTGTTGCTGGTAACACTATTGTTACTGTTGTTACTATTTTCAGTGGAAAATTTTACCAACCTGAGATTGGGTTGATGAATTCCCAGTGATTACTCAGTGCATGCAGCCTGCAGACTGTTTTTGCATTATTCACTCATCACTGAAACACAGTCACCTGTGGGGAGGCCCCAGAAAATCCCAAACATCTCATAAAAGCAAACTTGCAGGGGTAGGGCGTGTTTCCTGGTCCAAAAGAAAGCCAAAGAGGGGCCGGAAGTACAGGTATGGATTCTTCATGCAGGTAAAAGCAGCCTAGAGCAAAAAGCAGAACTATACCCAGTTATCCTGATCCAAGCACTCTTGTATTCTCTCTCTTGCTCTCTCCCACCCCAACCCCGCATTTTTCCCATGTGCTTGTGCGTGTGCATGTGCATGGGTGCGTCCCCAGAAGTAAAAAGGTAAGACATGGTGGCTAGGTTTTTTAATGACTGTTGATGGTCAATAGTGAGGTAGAATATAAATTATATTTGTATCACTGAAGGTCAAAAAATGGAAAGCTTCATAAAATTCTGCACTTTCAAACTTCAAGCTTCAACACTCTAGTATGGCACCCTCATGCTACCCAACTCCAGTTCTTTCAATTTGGGATACGTGTCAAATGTCCTATGATCAAATTCTTATGCTATAAAACCATGAAAACTGAAGGACAGTGCTTTAGGGTGTCAAACAACCAGTGAGAAGGTACAATTTTTGCTGACATCGCCAGTATTCTTGGTCTACATGAGGTCAGGTAACGTTCATGATGAATTCTTCTATTTCTTTTCCCCACATTTTGGTGTCACATAAATTGTCAAAGGAACAAGACATAGAAAAGGAAATGGTAAAGACAGGAAGAGATAGCAAAAAAGAGAAGTAAAATTAGCTAATCAAATTTAAATGTGTACTACCTATTTTTAAAAAATAGTCGATTAGATAAATCCAATCTATTTATTCCATTCACTAATTCAACAAACATTTATTGAGTGCTTTCTATATATCAGACACTATTCTAGGCCCTGGGGATTCAGTGAACAAAAGAGACAAAAGCCTTTGCTCTCATAGAGTTTATTTACACTATGGGTAAAGGCGGTGGCTGTGGTTGAATGGGGGAAGGAGACAGACAACCAACAGTACATACCTGGCAGAAAGTATGTGGGAAAGTGCACAGTTGTCATGCAATTTTATATTAAATATGATGGTCATTAACACCTCTCTGGGGGGTAATATTTGAGTAAAGACAATAGGTCTTTTTAAGTAAAAACTTAGTCAAATCAGCTTTTTGAATGAGCTCTTCCTCTTCAAGGGCAGAGATAGTCAAACTGATCCAGCCAACTCTTAAAAGCATAACCTTAGAAAACCACTCAAGGGATTCCAAGGAAGTTTGCATGGACTGTAGCTCCTGGGAAATAATATGAGTTGAAGTCAAAAGCAAAAATAAATGAATGGGACTATATCAAACTAGAAAGTTTCTGCACAGCAAAGGAAACCATCAACAAAACAAAGAAGCAACCAACTGAATCGAAGAAAATATTTGCAAGTAATATATCCAGTAAGGGGCTAATATCCAAAATATATAAGGAATTCATACAACTCCACAACAAAAAAGCAAACAACCCAATTAAAAAATGGGCAGAAGACCTGATAGATATTTCTCCCAAGAAGACATACAAATGGCTGACAGATACATGAAAAAAAGGTTCAACTTCTGTAGCTATTTAGGGAAATGCAAATTAAAACCACAATGAGATACTACTTCACACCTGTTATAATGGCTATTATCAACAAGTAATAAAAAGTGTTGGAGAGGCTACAGAGAAAATGAAACCTTCATACACTGCTAGTGGTAATGTGGATTGGTACGGGAAAACTGTATGGAGGTTCCTCAAAAAATTAAGAATAGAATTACCATACAACCCAGAAATCCCTCTTCTGGATATCTACCAAAAAATACGAAAGGGTGCATAAAGATATATGCACCCTTATGTCCATTGAAGCATTATGCACAGTGGCCAAGACATGGAAACAACGTATTTTTGATAGATCATTGGACAAAGACGATGTGGTGCATACATACAATGGAATATTACTCAGCCATAGAAAAGATAAAATACTGCCATTTGCAACAGCGTGGATAGATCTTGAGATTATCTAATTATTTTTTTAATTATTTTAATTATTTATTTAATTATTATTTTGCTTATGCTAAGCAAAATAAGTGAGACCGAAAAAAGTTGAAAACCATATAACTTCACTCATATATGGAGTATAAAACTGAAAGCAATAAATAAGACAAACAAGAACTCATACACACAGACAACAGTGTAGTGGTTACCAGAGGAGAAGGGGGAATGGCAATGATAGAAGAGGATAAAGATGTTAATGGAAGGAGAACGGACTCTGGGTAGTGAACACACAATGCAATATAGAAATGATATATTATAGAAACGTACACATGAAACCTATACAATTTTACTAACCAGTGTCACCTCAATACATTTAATAAAACTAACATTTAAAAAGCCAAAGCCTTACAAAGAGGAAATAAGCACTTTTTTCTCAGAGTAAATCAAACTGTGTTTCTCTTATTTGTTCCAAGCACAGATCAGTTTGTCTGAATTTAACAAAGTAAAGAAAGACGTCAAACCATAGCGGCCCCTCTGTATGGGGTACGAGGGAGACAGGAGCAGGATCTGGTCTTTCTAAGCACACAAATAACCAATGAGGCTGGATTTATCTTTTTAAGCCATTTGTCTTCCAGGCATTTAGACCCAAGAAAGAAGGACAGTGTGCATATCTCTAGTGACCATATTTCCTGAGTCATAATTTAGAACTCAAGATCTAATAAAGAATTCTTTTTCTGATCTGTGAATTCATTTATATAGAAACCCTTTCCAAGGTATAAAATATAAATCCCTTTTAGTTCTTCCTATTTCTAAATTGACTTTCTTGGGAAAAAAATATAGTTACATAACTAAAAATACACACTTCAACACATTCACACATACCTACTTCATTAAATACAATATTTTAAACTTTAAAATTGAAATAGATTTCAAAGCCCAGAACCTTTTGTCCCTGTAAGTATACCTCAAAACCAATGTCATCTACATTACCCTCTTAGAAATGTCCTCCTTTTCTGGAGTACACACTGCTCCTGGACTCTATTGTTTTTATTTATTTAAATAAGGGGTCTTCTCATAATCTAGCACCAGGCACATCCCTTCTTTCCCCACCACAGATCTAGTAAATGGAGCAGGAAGTAGCAAGAATGACTTCCCCTCAGAGGCTCCACCCCTGCCCCATGCCGGCGGAATGAAACCAGCATTGAATGATGGGATATTGGGAGGAGGCAAATCCACATACTGTAGTGATGAGAAAACCTCAGGCTCTAGGCATCCCATGCTGACAGGGTATGAGTATGTCCCAGAGCACCCAGGACAATGGAGGGACAGCAGACAAATCTCTCCTCCAGTTACACTGAATGTGATTAGCCGGAAGGGGACCAGGGGAGGTCTCCATTACCACCTCTGTTGTTACCCATGCTTACTAAGACCCTCTCAGAGCCAGAGCCGAACCCCAATCAAAACTGTGACGTTCAGAAAGAGGACTACAGCGATGCACCCTCCTCTCTCCTGCCTTTCTCCCCTTCCTTTTTCTGGTCTGATGGGGCATCCAGGGCTCTCTCTTTCTCTCCATCTTTGTTTAGTTTCTTCACCAAGGCTTTGCTATCCACTACTGACTCTGGTGTCAAGGCAAGTTTACCAGTAACTTTTAGGTGAAATGTGCAACTAAAATCTCTTCTGCCACTGAAAGGAAAAAGAAAAGCACTGTCCCCCATGGCAGGATCCAGCGTTCTATATTGACGTTGTCCTGGGGGTTAGAAACCTTTGAAATACATTTCAACTCTTGCACTTTGGCACCCACATCCAGAGGAGCTTGAGTTTTAATTAGCCGTTGGCAACTGAATGGAAATTTTCTTAAGATACATAAAAAATGAAAATTGAAATGATTTGAGAAGCAGCACCTGCCTTTGCCCAGGAATGCTGTCCTCTTTAAATGGTTTGGGAGACCAGCAGAACCGATTTGGCCATGCCCAGCAAGGATACGCTTCCACCAGACTGAAAAATAAAC
>PVKE010033928.1:0-17667 GCA_004027555.1 Craseonycteris thonglongyai | reverse complement strand
AAGTTATTGGGTGTGTCCATAGGTCTCTGTGTCTTTGTAACTTTCAGTTTTATATTCCACCTATAAGTGAGGTCATATTGTTCCGGATTCTTTCATTCTGACTTATTTCACTTAATAAGATAGTCTCTAGGTCCATCCATGTTGCCAGAAATGACTGTATTTCATCATTTCTTATCGCTGAGTAGTATTCCATTGTGTAGATGTACCACATCTTCTTTATCCAGTCATCTATCGAAGGGCATTTTGGTTGTTTCCATGTTCTGGCCACTGTGAACAGTGCTGCGATGAACATGCGGGTACAAACATCTTTAAAGATTAAGGTTTTCAGGTTTTTTGGGTAGATGCCCAGTAGAGGGATGGCTGGGATAATATAATTTTTATAAATTGAATCTGATACATTTTGTCGGGGGATAGTCTGTAATTCTGTTGTACAAGTGCCATCATTCTCTGATGTCTTATCTTTCTACTACTTGCCTGGTCCCTGAAGATAATTGATAATGTGATTTTGTTCAGGAATTATGATCTCAGACTGTTTTTATTCTAAGTATATGGTTTTGGAATAGGTCAACTAACTGAGCTTCCTTGATATACTTGAATGGCAAAAGGACTAGGAAACCAAGTTATGTATTTAGTTTTATCATATAGTCAATTATGATTTCAGAATGAATGTTTTTCCCCAGACCTGACTACAAAATCTAGTAGAGTTTATGTTGTTTCAAAGTGTATTTGTCTATATATAACTTCAGGTAAATGTGCATATACTATGTAAACCAAATTCCAAAGCTCATAGGGATTTCTATAATCTGAAAACTTATCTGACTCTATGCCTGTAGATTTTATCTGAAATGGGGTAGAAAGGTTTAAATGTAAAATAACAAAACAAATTCAAGTCATTTTCTCTTGGGCCATAACTTACTTTATGTGACAGTTGCCATTTTTGTATACATCTCAATATTGTTTTCTTAGTATTAACTCCTAAGAAAATAAATTTTCTGCTTTCAAATTATTCCTGAGAAGAAAATTTTATAAAGTTATTTTTAAAATAGAATTAGTGCCATCATTAATAGGAATGAGAGACAAATTGCATATGCACATTGAAAATGTGATTTTGATTAGGTATTAGACAGTAGCATCTAAGTCATAGCATTCAATATGAAAATGGTTAACAAGAACTAATTTTTTATCTCTCCATTTTACCATTTACAACAATCATCTTCAGAGTAATGGCATATTAGCATATTATTCAATAACTTTTTTCCATTGCTGAAACATTTTCATGAGATGACAGTGTCTCTCATTGTGTGGTATTATTATTTTTATAATTATTATTGCATTCACAATGTTTAAATAATATAGTTGGGAAAGGCTGTGGAGCAATCTGATAATATCCTCTCTCTAGCATACTGACAGTTGACTTATTATTGTCTAGCCTATGCTTGATCCCATCTAATGATAGGAAGTTCATTACATTATAGTAATGTCTTTGCACTTATGGACAGCTCTAATTGCTAGGCATATTTCAACTCAAATTTCATTTTCTAATGTAATGTTCTCATGACAACACTTCTGAAACCTTCCTTGCCCTGTAATCATTCTTGATTGTTTGTTCGTGTGACACGGTTTCAAAATACATCATCTATCCCTTTTAGGTAGCTCTCAAAGTTCTGAGCAATGTCTACTTAATGTGACTAGTACAGAGAGCAGTATCCTGTTCTGCCCCTTGAACTACAGAACAGTTCTGGTTTTGTAGTCTTGGATTTCATTAGCTTTTCATCAACCAGTTAATTGAAATGTCATTCATAGGAAGTTATAACCTTATTATTATTATTTTTTACTATAGTTTTAAGCATATTTTCTCCTATCCTATATTTGGACAGTTGATTTATTTTGAGCGATTGACATTTTAAACTTAAATGCAGAACTTTACATTAACTTACTATCTCTTAGTATCCTTACCAAAATCTTGGGTGAAAGGTAGGAAATATACTATTAATTCATTTTTTATTGATAAAAATTGAGTCTTACAAAAAAAAAGTTAAATAGCTGAACTTATACATTTTGATTTGATGGGTAAAGGTTTAATATTGAATTATGACTTTAGAAAACATGTGGTAAAATCTGTTGATAACATATTAAAATAAAAAAATAAAACTCTGTTATTCAATTCATTCCCCTCTTTTTATGTCATTCCTGTTAGAGATTACTTCATGTTTCTAGATAACTCTGTGATTATTAGTAGCATTATTCTCTATCCAGCTATACAAATCAATCATGTAACCAAAAAAGATCTGCATTTGCTCTTGCTTTATCTCAGAGAAATGGCGGCATTTCATTTTAGATACACGTTTTGTTTTTTCCAAATCTACAGCTATAACGTGTACTTATCTTACTAAATTGAACATTTGCTCAGTTTGAATCTCAATTTCAGCTGTTTATATCCATTGTTTAAATGAGAATTCTCTGGTGACTAAGCTGGGAATTAATGCACATTTTAGCTTTTACTTAAGATGCACAATTAGAAGATGAGAAAGAGTTTAAAGAAGCATTTCCTTTTTTTTCCCAGATGATTCTCTGAATATTTTGCTTACTTGTCTCTTCTGCAGGTATTTCTTTATTCAAGGGTACCTCCCTCTGAGGTGGAGTAGAGCCTCTGTTTATCAGTCTCAAGCAACAGTGCTGGCTCTTTTAAGAACATGAAATAGCTGAGAAATGCTTACCTGAAAATAATTCTTTTCTTTATACTATTATTTATAACCCTGACATGATGGCTTATTACCCATCCTTACATAGTGATTGGTGTGGGCAGGTGCTGCTGACAAATTTGTCAGTTACAGCCCAGAGCTACAAAATTCCTCGTACAAGGACATAGAATCAGCTACCTCAGTATTAATGTTCAAAATGCCTAAGACAGTTCTGTTCTCTCAAGCATTCCACTTAGTCTAATTGAGCTTTACTAACCTTTTCTCTTGGACAGCACAACTTAAAATACATGTCAGAAGGGAGCTCTATAAATATTTATTGAATAAAACAGCTTGTTTGGATATGAAATAAGTTTAGAAACAGGAATTAAGGCCAGTACAACTCTAACTTTCTTATATGGAAAATATGTGCTGGGAGAATGCTCAACATAACATTTTAAATAATAGCCACTTTTGTTTTTATTGTTCAACTTAGCATAGTATTATATTAGAATTATAGAACTTGAAAAAAAAATTAGGGGGATAGAAATCTTCAATGCATTTATCATTCATACATTCATTTGTTCCTCAAATTTGACTAAGAACGATTTAAAGTCATTTATAAAAATACACATGATATATTTTAAGTATATAGAAGATATCCAGGCAAAGCCAAAAACAATATGATAATTCCAGGATAGTATTTGTAATAAAATTATACTCTATAAGGTCCAAGCATTTCCTTTAGGAGGATTATTGCTAGCTTTCTAACAATAACCATGAAGAGGAAATGCTGATCCAATAACTGCATGTTGCATTTTCATAAAATTTATTTGTTTTTATATAATAAATAAAATATTTATTAAAAATAAAATATTTATTAGAAGAAACACAACAGTTTTTTTTGGATGTGAGACCCAGGGAGGATTTCCCTGAATCTTGTAAAACATAATAAAAAAAAATTTAATAACATTTATATGATAAAAACAACTTTTAACTATGTGTTATACTTTTATTTATGTGTTCAGGATCTGAGTGGAGGCACTGTGTGTTTTGTCTTTTTTTGGATGAAGAGCCTAGTTTGGCATTGCTGGGAATATCGTATGTCTTCAGTGGTACCTCATTCTTTTATTACTGTTTATTTTAAAATGTACGACCTTGTTCCCCTGTCGCTGTTTCTTCCAGTCCTTTTTGCTTACAACGTTATCTCCTTATTGTTCCTCAGTATCCCTTTTGATAAAACTTATATTGTTCAGTCAATGAATGGTGATTTATGAGAACAATTCTTTGCTTTTCCCAGAATAATATTTCATTAATTATTCCTGAAAATAGCTGAATTTTGGCCAACCTCCTCTGGCTAATGCCATATAACACTAGTTAAATACTTCTTTTAAGCAGTGGCATCTGGCACTTAGTAACGTGGAATAAAATTATTTGGAATCAGCTAAAATGATTTAAAAAATTATCTTTTTAGAATTATTCTAAAGATTTTATTTTATATTTTTGTTTTTATTTTTTATATTTTTTGACAGAGAGAGATACAGAGACAGAGACAGAGACAGAGGGAAGGTGGAGAGCTCAGAACAGTCTCCATAGTTGCACATCATTGGTTTTTCCACATAGTTTCATTCCACAGGTGGACTCGGGGCTGCACAGGGCAGGAACTGGGCCAGGCTCTCACCCCAGTGAGAACCAAACTTGGGGCACTCCCCAGTTCAGCATATGGGTCCACATGGGCCAGGGCCAGGATTCGATCCTCGGCCCCTGGGGCTGCAAAATGAGTGCTTAATCCCGGCTTCCCCTAGAATTATTCTAAATTGATTTGAAATATATAATGATTTAGATAGTCTAAACCACAGACCATAGAATGGTTTGATATGCCCAACTATTTCCCATGAATTCAACTGCAGTAACTAATGAGTTTTTCTTTGATATTCTTGTGTGTCAAGATTATATTTTTCTGCCAGTAATTTATTTCTTTTTTACCCATAGATTTTTGTTATGGTCAATAAAGTTGAACAGCTGAATCAAAATATTTTTCCTGTGTGAGTGGAATTATCAAATAACCATAGAGCTGGACAGTCAACTTGAAATTTCTTATAGAATACCATATATTTGTTCCTGTAAATCATAATAGGTGGAACAAGACTCTGAAAATTATGTATTTTGTTGTCCTGTTTAACATAGATCAGACAAAATTTGAGTCATGACTCAATCTCTTCCAGCTGTAGCAATCTTTAAGACATAGACTTCCTAGAACTTGATAGTGGTTAAAATGCCAAGTTAGAGCTTGCTTGCTATATTTATATGGGTAAGTGTGGGGTAGAGGGGAGAGGAATCATTATCTGGGAGTTTAGAGTTGTGGACTTCCGTACACACACCCTTCCAACATTGTTTGTTCATTTCATAGACAGGAGCTGTAATGGGCTTTGGGGGGAGGAAGGTTTCAGAGTTGAGTAGGATGTGGTCTTTTTCCTCAAGGGTGTCACCGTGTTGCAGAACAGAAAACATTGTGGCAAGTTCTAAAGTCAGGACATGTAAAATTCTGTAGGCACATGACGTTATGAAATGGGGTGCCACCACCCTAATCATATAATCTGAGGATTAAAGGTTGACAATTCAAACAAAATATAGAAAGGTGGGGGAAAAAATCAGAAATAGGGAAAACAAATGTCAAAGTGTCAGAGACATTGAGGAGCAGACCTTTTGAAGTCTGGTGATGGGAGATAGGAATAAGTATTTAAAAATAAAAATGCACAACAGAACTTACTTAAAGATATGGAGCTTTCATAGGCTTTATTTTTCATATTACCCGGGATGAGGATAACTGTTAAACTAGAAAACTGTATATTCATTAGTGCTACCAGTTTAAAGTTAAAAGAGTGAAAAAAATATTTTTTGCTTGATTAAATAAGTTTTATTCTAAAATTATCATTGCTTTGGTTAATATTTAGTCATCATTTATTTATCTTGATCTGTTTCCTCTAAATGTCACTGTTTTAAGTTTTAGATTATTCCTCAAATTGGAGGGTTAACAAAGAAACAAAAACTCATGGACGTAGTCAATAGTTTAGTGGTTACCCAAGGGTAAAGGGGAAGGTGAGTGGGAGAGCAGGGGGTGGAGTAGAGCGGGGACATCAAATATGTGCTGATGGAAAAGAGCTGATTCTGGGTGATAAGCACATAATGCAATATATAGACAATGTAATGTAGAATTGTACACCTGGAAACTGTAATTGATACCAACCAATGCCACTGCAACAAATTTAACAATAAAAAAAAAGAGAAACAGTAAGGAATAATGAAATCTGAGAAAAAAGCATGTTGGCAGGAGTATACATCTGAAGAGTGAGTGGAGTGAGGTGTAATGGGAAGAACAGTTTTCTAGAAAGAGAAGCAGAGGAATCATTTATGCTTAGAAATGTATGCTTTTGGTATTCTATTCAAGTTTCACTTTTGTAAATAAAGCTTCTTTAAAGATACAAGGATAACAATGGTATGTATGTATGTATGTATGTATGTATGTATGTATAACTAGAGCAGTTAAAATAATTCTTGGAGTAAAAAGGACCTGGGTTATAGTTTGGCTTCAATATTTACAAATTTCATGAGAGAGGAATTTTATTTTTTCCAATACATTTTGTCTTTCTGAGAGGGAGAAATCTAATATAATTCTTGGACTCTGGGTGAGTGATTACAGTCCCTGTGCAGCTCTTTTTTTTCCTGCTTTCTTCTCCTTGTTTCCAGTACAGCTAAGATGATTAAGGCTACTTCTACATGAGAGGGCCAAGCACCCATCTTGTATCTCTATGCTTCCTCTCAGAGCATTCCCTAAACCTTAGGGATTCATCCTGATCTGTTTTCATTCTTTGACATAGAGAAGGCTAGTTAGGGCTCAAGTGTAAGCTGTTGTATTTGATCCAGGTTACAAGGAAGTCTTACATTTGAATATAACTATTAGTCCACGTAATACCAAAGTGATGTTTTGGGTTCTCATTTTTTAGAGATATATACGAGTGATGTGGGAAAAAAAATCCAGCCATTGTCAATGTAACAAGAATGGTTACAAGCCTGAATACTTTCTGGACAGCCCTCACATATTTAAGGACTGGGGGCAAAAATCCAGCCATAAGTGCCTCGATTTTTCATATTGCACGTCTGGATACTTTCTGGACAGCCCTCATATATTTATATTTATGTCATTTCTATCTCTATCTCTACCTCTGTCTCTCTATCTATCATCATCTAATTATCTACATCTATATCTAATGTGTGTGCATATATGTGTGTGTGTGTGTGTGTGTGTATATATATATATATATATATATATATATATATATATAAAATCTGCATATAAAATTAGCTTTCTTAGCAGTCATCTGGAAGGATCTTTCAATAAAATGAGGTTGTAGCGGTCTCAGATTCTTATTTAAATTTCATCAAATTGTGCTTCAAACACTAGATGCCAAAGTGATGTTTTGGGTTCCCATTTATTAGTGATATATCGAGTGCTGTTGGAAAAAATCCAGAGACATAAAAAATGACACTACCTCAATTTGGATTGTTAAATAATTTATCAGATCTTTAAAATGGTATTAACCCTGGGTCAGAGTATGTAAAGAAAAAATGAGCTACTGTACTTTGTAGATCACCTGTTGGAATATAATCAGGGCTTAATAATTTTTTACTTACTAGGCTCTAAACAATTTGAGGAAAGGAAATTGGCTTATTCGTTGTTGTTTCTGTAACATTTAGCATATTGTTGATTAATTGTATATGTGTGTGCACTTTGTAAATGAATGAATATGAGGAGTGTTGAAACCTTTTCACAGTGTAAAATAAGATAATTGTATATTTGACATGCTGGAATATATTTCTGGTTGATATGGGAAGGGAAACAGAACAGATATTTTATGGAGTAAAAAAAAAAATCCAAAAAACAAAGTATTTAGTATTGCAGTAAAATTTGGTATCTCTGAGCAGCAGAAGACAATGGGTTTCTGAAGAATCTGAGGAGGGGAGTCCAGAGTTAGAATAACAACTCATTCATGATATTATTTTTGAACTAATTTAAATTTAATATTTTCATCCAACAATCACTGTGTGTTTATGTGTATATGTATGTATGTGTGTGTGTATATATATATAATACAACTATTTATATGATACTAAAGAATTATTAAATAATAATAAAATGACATATTAAAATTATTTTCCTAAATCAGAACACAAGTCATTTTGATTAGACTAGACCACATAATTGGAGTTTATTTAAAGAATAGTTTATATACTATAAGTTTAATTTTAAATGTGTAGCTATATTTATAGATCCATTTTATACTCATAGATAGGATATTTACTATTAACTCTTTAGTTTTATTTGTGACTTTTACAGGAAAGTTCCAAAGTAATTGTTGCAAACTTTCTCTTTCATCTGCTCACAGATTGCTTACCATGGTGTTTAATTTTCCTTTTCTTAAATGAAAGAGGTAATGAAACAATCAAATATAAGTTAAAGGACAGTACACATTATACTATTTTTTAAACACTCACTTTTATTGTCACATTGTCATTAAATATACTCCCAATGATGAGTGTTTTGCTTCAAACATGTAATTGTAAACAAGTAACTCCAAAGATTTTGGAATATTGCTTTATGTACAATTTGATTAAATATTATTTCTTTGCTCTTTGATATGGTCAATAATTTCACTCAGCTGTTTCCATTTTAATATTTATTTATTTATTTATTTATTTATTTATTTATTTATTTTATTTTATTTTTGACAGGGAGAGAGAGAGATACAGAGACAGAGAGGGAACTGAACTGGGGAAGCTCCCAGGTCAGCATATGGTTCCACACGGGCCGGGGCCGGGACTCAATCCCCAGTCCCCGGAGCTGCAAAGCGAGCGCCCAACCCACCAAGCCATCCCGGCTTCCCCTGTTTCCATTTTAGAATACAAATTTTAGGGCTTTTTAAATAAACTTTTTTATGGTTGGTAACCTGAGGAACCACCTGATAAAGGATTTATGTCATAAATAGAAGACAGTTATTTGAATATTTATTGAACATACTCCTCTTTATTATTATTATATGGGCAAGAGCATTTGTAGTAGACACTTAAAAAATTGCTGCTTAAAGACATTGACAATTGTGTATATACCTCCCTCACTAGAATGACCACAGATGGTTGGTCATAAATGACCTAAGCTAGCGCAGTCAGATTATTTCTCAAGAAAATGTGGAATTATGGTGTAATGAGGTAACACATTAATTTGGAAGCCGTGGGCTGCTATGTAAACTTGAAAACAGAGAAACCAGTCTTTAGGAAGAAGACAATAAAGCAAATGCAAGGAGAAAAAGAAGAGAGGCTGTATTGAGATAACAAGAAGGTGAAGGAGAATGAGAGAGACAGAGAAGCAAAAAAGTTTTCATCTCACATAACTAATTAGAGTGCATTTACTCTTTTCTTCATTTGTTTAACATTTATTTTTGTTGCTATGTGTCAGACACTCTTATTAAAAATTTTGATAAAGTGATAAACATAGGACTCTCCCTTTTGCATGGAAGTTTCATTCTAATGAGACAAATCCTCAATGAGTGAACAGTATATTGTAATTTAAGGTAATGGTGAGTAATATAAAGTGATATGGAATAAAATAAAAGGCTAAATTGTGGGCAATGGAGAGAGGAAAGTCTTTTGTGAAGAGATGACATTTTTAGAACCCGTATCAGGCAACTAACATTAATTTCTATTTTTCCTAGAGTTGCAACCTTAGTCATGATATGACCATAAGTTACTATAGGCAATGTCATAATTACATGTTTTTCTAATGATAAAAGGGTTAAATATCTTTTCAACTTTCAATTTCACTTTCCTGGATGCCCCAACACTTGATCCCTTTCATTTTTGTTAGAAAAGCCTGTGCTGTTCCTGGCATCAATCTTCTAAAAATCAAATTTTTGGAGTAATTAATGCTAGCTGCTCCAAGACACAAATCCCAAAGCCTCAGTGGCTTAACCCAATAAAAGTGTGTTTCTCATCTCATTGTGTGTTGCAGTTTGGGCAACTCTCCATAGCAGCTCTCCTCAAAAGGTTACTCAGGAATCCAAATATCGCCTGTCTCCTAGCTGTGCATTTGGAACACATGGCTTTGAAGGTCAGTACAGCAGAGGAAGAGCTATAAAGGATGCTCATCAGTTCCTTATTATCTTAGGCTCATCATTGTCATTCAGACTTATTTGGCTTGAATTAATACCATAGTTTCAAACTAATTGCACAGGAAGGAAAACATGTAGATTATTAATGATTACCTCTACAAAGAATACATTTTGAAAACAGAGCCACAGTCTTCAGTGATAGATAGTCTGTAAGGGTGTGAGGAAAAGTAGAAAACCAAAAATGTTTCCTAAGATTTGACATGTGTTCCTAGAGGAACAGTTGGGAGGGATTGTTGACATGTACCAACATGATTTTAATGGCATTCAAAATGTGCTTTATTATTTCTGAAATCGTAGCTGTTATTCTTGGTAACAGCTAAACTTGATTTAGCAATATGATGACAGCCCTGCTTTATAAAATTATTTTTATTTTGCAATGGTAATTACTTTTCCTAACCTGGATTTTCAGCTTCCCAGGTGGTTCTAATGTCTATCCAGGATTGTGAACAATGGGTGTCAACCCTTGAAGACTGTTGTAGCAAAAAACAGACAACAACAACAACAACAAAACTGGGTTTTACTCTGATAGAGATGAGAATTTATTAGGTGATTTTTGGGAAAGAAGTAACATGATTTGGGGTTTAAAATATTATTAATTGCATTAGCTGCTTTATTGAGAACAGATTACATGGTAGTTTTTTTTAAGGCTTATTTTATTGTTTTAACAGAGACAGAGAGAGACAGTGACAGAGAGACAGAAGGGGGAGGGCCCAGAGCAGTCTCCATAGTTGTGTGTCGTCAGTTTTCAGCATGGTCTTGTTCCACACAGGTGGCCAGAGGCCATGCAGGTTGAGAACTGGGCTGGGGGCCTCCCGCATGGGAAGCACACCCCAGTTCAGTGTATGGGTCCACACTGGCCAGGCTGAGATTTGATCTTCAGTCCTCAAGGCTGCAGAGCAAGCGCTTAACCTGTTGAGCCATCCCAGCTTCCCCAGATTGCATGGTAGTTAAAGCAACAGGATTAGCTAACATCAGGAAGAAGAATCTGTAGAGATAAAAGAAGGGAAAAGGACTGCCTGCAGTGTGAATCCTGAGACATGCTAAGTTAGAGAAATGACAAAACAAGGAAGTAAGGGAGGGAGGGAGGGAGGGAAGGAAGGAAGGAAGGAAGGAAGGAAGGAAGGAAAAAATAGTGTGGGGGAAAAAAGGGTGGAAAACAATAGTGGCCAATCAAGTTGATGAAAAACCAGAACACTGTGATGTCTTATAATCTAAGTGAAAAATGTGTTTTGGAGAATGTGAGGGATAAAGTGAGTGTCACAACAGGATAGAGTCTTTGGTGAGTGGACTCTGAGACCAATTTAGCATGTGCAGTCTTTTTGAGGGAATGCTGGTGGGAGCTAGTGAAACTTGTGGGGAGAAGAGGGAGGAAGCACAATGGGGCAAAGAGAGATGCAGCTGCAGTACTGATCCGAGGACACCTTTGGTTGATGTCACGGAGTTAAAGTGGCCCATCAAAGTGGTCCCTTGTTGGGCTGAAGTGACTGGGCTTTTAACACTCTATCATAATTAGTCCTTGAATGTGTGTTTCCCTGGGAAGGGTATAACTTTGAGCCAGGTGAGGGTCTGCTGCTGAGGCTTTTCCTTAAAGGTCAGCAGCCAAAGGCTGCTTGATGACATCTGTCCTAATGGCTGAGAGAACAAGTCTTTCTGTGAGTGCTGCATCATTGTGCCCACTATAATCCACCCCTTGCACTCAGATTCACTTACATATATGTGTATATATTCTCAGGTGATGCTAATGCTGCTGATGGAAACTGCCCTAGGCAACCTTGAAGGCCAAATTTGCATTGTAGCGCAGCAATTAATTCACTTGGTAAACCTCACCACCCCACTACACACACACACACACACACACACACACACACAGCAGATCTCAAGATTTACCCTTTTCCTGGGGTAAAGTTAGAGAAGGAAGTTTAGTTGGTATAAACCATAGTTCCTGATGCTGCAGCAGGTTTTAGGGTCACAACTAATGCTCACTGTCTCTGTCATCTATTACCCATTACAGATTTTCCTCTATAACAGCATCTCTGGTGATTTCTGGGCTTGTTTGGAGCCATGGACCAGAACCTGTTATGGTCACCATGACATCACAGGCCAGCGTTGTTCCACTTATTCCTTTATTAGCAAATCTTAGCAAGAGTATCAAGCAGCACCCAAGTGGCTCATTGGAGTGCCAAAAATAGTCCATTTTGCTCCCATTGTGTAACAGCTACCCTGCCATGGTGGTGAAACTTTGTTGATTGGTTTCTAGACATAAGGAGCCCGAAATAGTTTATAATTCAAAGGGACTCTGGTGGAATTGTGCCTCTAACTTTGTAGAACCTACAGCTTTGAGGAGGAGGGTACAAATCCCTCAAGTGACAATTAAGTCTTGGGTCTGATCCTTAACTTTTTCTGACCTCCTGCTGCAGGAAATGAGAGCTTATTTGTATGCCACCAAAGAGGCTCTCTGTCTCTCACATTTGGCTTTCAATTGGTTGTTAATTACTCTTAGCCTTTTAATGTCTTTTTCTGGAGTATCAGTGGAGCTTAGTAACAGCCAATTAATTCCATTGTCATTATAGTTACTAATTCCCAGTATTTTTCAAATGCCTAATACAATGTGTTAGCTCTTGCCCTCCCTTGCACTGGGATACATACCATCACAATTCACTACCAGTGAAAGTTTTAGTAATTGGCCCATCTTATTGTAATAGGGTCTATCTGTGCTTCATTTGTCACCAAAGATGGGACCCTAATTGCCAACCAGCAGTGACTGAATTCAGCTGCAAAATCCATTTTATTGCATGCTTTTTTGGACCAGTCCTAGTACATAGTGTTGTAGGTTGAACTATCTAGAAAGCAGACCATCAGAAGGCTTTAATGTGAGGACTGTATTATGGTGTGATCTTGGGAATGGTAGCTTTTGTGACTGAGGCTGTGAAAAGCTAACATACAAAAGTGGTGGTCAAATAGTGTTCCCAGCCATGTAGTGTGGTAAGATCACCGGACAATGTAGAATCACTAGTGAATATATTATCTGAGTGATATTTTGTTGTCATTCTTTTCAAAAATTCAGATCAAAACATGACATCTGTTTGAGTCACATTATATTAGAAAGGGTGCAGGTTAAGTTGCTATAACAAAGAAATCCTGCTATTAAAGTGCTTGGAACTTTATTTTGTTTTCACATAATACTCCAGCTCATGTACAGCGTTTGATTTTTGCTGCATAATCAAGGCAGGTCCTCTATTTCTCACCATGTATCACCCTATAGAAGCAAAGCCTAGAGAGCACAGACCCACTTTTTAAAAAGGCAGTATTTAGGCATTGGACACTTAATTTCTTCTCATATCTTCATTGGATAGAACTCTTATCACATGGCCAGACCCAGATGCAAAGGTTCCTGGGAAATGTAGGTTAGCTGGGTGTCCACATCCATACTTTTTATGAGTAGAGAACTGAATATTAGGAGACAATTTAAACTCAGCCCCACCTGTACCATGCAAAATAATCTCAACAAATGGAAACTTATATTCGATCTTTGATGAGAATTTACCTAATTTTAAGTCAAGTTTAAAGTAAAAATTGAAAATGATTGTCATCACTATACAATACTGCTCTTCTTTATGCTGTTTTAATAGCAGAGCATTTTCTAAATTTTCTTTTTTACCCTGAATTTATGTGTGTCTGCTTTATCTCAAGTATATATCTCTGACTCATCCCTTGATTTCCTCTGATTCCATTGTAGGGCTTCTAACACAGTGAATATTTAAGCAGTATTTACTGACAGGTGTACAGGCTGAGAGTTTGTATTGCCGGCCAGCTACCACTTTGCATTTTTATCAAGTTTTAAATTCAAGTTCCAGAAATGCTGAAGGCAAGGGACATCTGCATATAGCTTTGACACAGTGTTATTGCTCTCAGAACAAGAGATGAGGACAAACAGTGCCTACGATAATGACTGAAGGTTGTGTTTGAAAATGTTGTTTAAACAATCTTGTGAGAGTCTTTTTTTTCTTCTTCAGATGCTATTGTTTGAAGTCTGAGAGTAAATTGGCATCAAAATTGTTGCTAACAATCAGATTGGTCTTATAAGATATTTTGGCAACATTTATCAGATGCTTTTAAATGCCTTGATTTAGTAATTTTCATTTTGGGAAATGCAACTTAAAGATAAAACACTAACCATGAGAAAATGCATGCAGAAAGATATTTATATAAATACAATTTGTAATAGTAACAAACTGAAAAGAAATGAAATGTCCCATTATATGAGAATTATTGAATAAGCTTATATTTATTTGTTAGCAAATAAGCAACTATTAAAAATAACATGAAAAATAATTATGGTGTTAATAGTCAGGCTACTAATCATTAGTACATATTCACTGTTTACTACTTATCAGGTGTTTTTTCTTAATATATATGTGAACTCTGAATCCTTGCAACAGCCTTGTGAAGGCACACATATTGTCCCTATTATGCACATAAACAAGTCTAGGCACAGAAGATGTGAAGTATCTTGATCAAGATAATAAAAGAAAAGTATGTATTAATAAATGGCAAAGATGAGATTTGAACTTGGGAATCGAGGCTTTGAACTCATACTTTTAACTGCCATGAGATGTTATTTTATATATAGAGTACAGTGACTATGTTTAAGCCGGTTGGATTCAGGTGGCCATGAATGTGAGGCAAGAGGAACATGACTCCAGAAATTAACTTTCAATAAAAGCAAAAAGGCACGAAATGAACAGGTAGGTGCTCCACTGCTCTAAAGCTATTGGTAAAAAGGGAGTGGTGTGGTTCCATGGGTGATACAGGGATGGGTCACATAGGGATATGCCCTATGGTAGCTGAGCTGTGTCCCAGCACAGTAGCTGTTGTGATGGAATTCATGTAGTTATAATTTTGGGACCCAAGGATAATTATGGTGTGAAACACCCTTAGCTTCCATAACAGTAATGGAACGATTGTCCTCTCTTTACCTTGGAGAGACCTGTGCCTGGAAGCTAACTCTTCTTTTTCCTCCTTCCTTCTCTTTTCCTCCCCTTTCTTCTTAGTCTTCATTTCCTCCTTCTCCTTCTCTTTCTCCTTTATTTTCCTTCTCCTTCTCTTTTTGTTGTTCCTTCTTTTTATAAAAAAAAAAAAGGGCTCAGGTCCAACTATTAGCATTGTACCTGTACAGGATAATGAGGTTTCCAACAGCCACAGTGGCAGCAGCTTTGCCTTTTTCCAGGTTTTGATTCAACCCCAGGTATGTTTTGGGAACTATTTGGACCAGACTGATTAGCTGTGGTAGCTACTCTGGAATCTTTCATTTCAAAGGAGCGCATACATATTTCTGGCTGAAGTAAGGAAATGAGAGCAAACGACTTGTCCTTTGGATGAGAGAATTATGGATGAAGTGTGTGTGTATGTGTTTGTGTGTGTGTGTGTGTGTGTACTGTAACATGACATGATTCAGGTTTAAATATTATACTTTGAAATCAACTTATAAAGATCAACAGTATGGTTATAATAGATGATTGATGGTTTGTGAAAAAAAAAACAAAAACCATTTTACATGAGAAAGAAAACGGGAGGAAATGCACAAAACTATTAATGCTGATTGTTTTATGATGGTGATTCTTGGAGTATTACAAATGTTGTTTATACTCAAGCTTTTCTTTAAGAAATAAGCATTCCTTATCTAATGAAATAGAAAGGTAACATTTATAATTTAATCTATAACTATTGTTGGGGAAATACTTATGTTTTCTTACGTTCTCTTTAAACTATTTTTTAAACCTTTTGTTTCAGTCTGTCATCTAAATGTATTTATTCATTAATTCACTGGACCTTTTGAAAGATTCTTATTTACAGAAATTTTCTATTTACTATCTGCATAGAGTAAGCATGACTTCAGCATTTCATTTGTATAATGTACTTTCCTTTAAACAGATAACATAGGTCCTCAGGGAAACACCAAGGCTGTGCATTTATGATCTGTGTACACAGTGAAATCTCAAGGAAGTCAGATCTTTACACTCTTCATCTCAAAATGTCCAAGTCAATCATGCATTAAAATTTCGTTGTTCAGGGAAATGCTCACCAATGTCATCTTCATAACCTCTTACAGGGAGCCAGGATAATTCTATAAAGTATTCCCCTGCTTTCCTCTTTAGTCTGCACTTTTGACATGTGAAAATTGAATTAAGGGAAACAAATTAAATTGCCAAATTCTATCATATGTTGATTTTTTTACACTCCTCTAAAGCTCAAATGATTTGGGTTCTGCTTTGAAGGTTGGTTGGGGTTATTTCACTGTAGAAAATCATTGAGACAAGTTGGTTCACCCAGACAGTGATCTGTGGTTTCTGCAAGCATACTGGTTTCTTTTCAGAGAGGTAGCTTACAGGTGTCAGTAAATGCCTTACTTTTTCTAATGCTGATTTTGTGGTCCTGGGAAAGGATAATAGAAAGCAAACTGCATGGTAAATCTCAGTAAGCAAATTAGCATGTATGTTACCTTTCAGAAGGTCAAATACTTAAGGGTAGACCTCTTCTACCCTTTAGTGGTTCCATCAAGATCATTGTGCATGGTTGTTCCTGGGGTGCACTGCACATTGAATGATCTTGTGAGTGGTACCTTTTGAAGTTCAATGCATCAGGAGAAAATATTAACCACCACATTGGTATAATGAAAAGAATATTGTTCAGAGGTCTAAAATGTTATTCCTCATCTGACCTGGCTAGTGTTAAGCCATTATCTAGATGACAAATTTAAAGGATAAAAACATAATTGGTCAGTTATCTGGGTGATTATTATCGGTAATAACTCTTCTACTTTAGTGTGTGTTTTTCTATTAAAAATATTATTTGACAAGAAAGAGATACATAAAATGACAGCAACTTATATTTAAAACATAATAGCTTTGAGATATAATTCGCACATGATCAATTCACCTATTTAGAGTGTAGAATTCAGTACTTTTTTAATATATTGACATAATTCTACAACCATCAACATAATTTTAGAACATTTTCATTACCCAAAAAGAAACCTCATACCCATTGACAGTCATTTCCCTTTTCCCTCCATCCTCCATTTTCCTACATCCCAGCTCTGGGAAATCACTTCTCTGCTTTTTGGGGCTATAGATTTGCTTTTTCTGGACATTTCATATAAATGGCATATTTTGTGACTGACTTCTTTCATTTAGCATAATATTTTCAATGTGTGACCATGTTGTGGCGTATATCAACATTTTTTTGTTGTTGTTGAATAATAAATATATACAGGTTTATAACATAATATATAATATATATAAGACATATGTATGTGTGTATGTATATATGTAAATATATAAATAGATATATACATACACATACACACATACATATATAATATATATATACATTTTGCTTATCAGATGATAGGCATTTGGGTTGTTTCCATTCTTTGGCTGTTATAAATAATGCTGCTGTGAACATTTGTGTTGAATTTGTGTGTGTGTGAAGATATGTTTTTATTTATTTATTTTTATATATACCTAGGGGTGGAATTGCTATGTTAAATGGTGACTCCGTGTTTAACATTTTTTTTTTTTTTTTTTTTTTTTTTTTTTTTTTTTTTTTTTTTTTTTTTTTTTTTTTTTTTTTTTTTTTTTTTTTTTTTTTTTTTTTTTTTTTTTTTTTTTTTTTTTTTTTTATCTTTTCACATTTATAGAGAGAAATTATCTTTTTGTCTTCAGTGCATAGTTATTTCTATTTTACTTTTTGACAGATAGAGAGAG
>PVKE010033927.1:0-17667 GCA_004027555.1 Craseonycteris thonglongyai | reverse complement strand
CAATTTTAATACCTTTTATTGCTTTCTCTTGTCTGATTGCTCTGGCTAGAACTTCCAGAACTATGTTGAACAGCAGTGGTGACAGGGGGCATCCCTGTCTTGTTCCTGATTTTAGGAAAATAGGCTTCAGCTTTTCCCCATTCAGTATAATATTTGCTGAGGGTTTGTCATATATGGCCTTTATTATGTTGAGATATTTAAGATTTTATTTTTTGACAGAGGCAGAGAGAGACAGAGAGAAGGGGGAGGGTCCAGAGCAGTCTCCATAGTTGTATGTCATCAGTTTTCGACATGGTTTTGTTCCACATAGGTGGGCGAGGGCCGCACAGGGCAGGAACTGGGCTGGGAGCCTCCTGAATGGGAGGCATGGCCCCTGGAGCCAAGGTCCGAACCAGGGGCCGAGAGCTGAACTGGGGGCCTCCCGTATGGGAAGCACACCTCAGTTCAGCATATGGGTCCACACAGGCCGGGGCTGGGATTCAATCCTTGGTCCCCAGGGCTTCAAAGCAAGCACTTAACCGGCTGAGTCATCCCAGCTTCCCCAAAGCCCAAGAATTCTTGATAGAGATGGTAATCAGATAAAATTCTGACTGTTTCTGATCCATAGGTCAGGCCTAAATACTTAAAAAAAAAAAAAAAAATGTAAAAAGAAAACATGCAATAATAAATGATCTCAGTAATTAAAAGAAACATCTGAAATGAAGTTTTCATTAATAATCGATTTAACATATCTCAATTGAAAACATCATCTTTCTGTGAGAAGACACATACAAGACTAGTTTGGTGGTGGTGGTAAGGGTGTGACAGGCCCTCCGGGAGTTAGAGTGTGTGTCTGGTGCTTATGAGAACATGGAGTTGAGAATAGCAAACTTTATGCCTCTGGGGTGAGCTCATTCTGGGAGAGTAGCAGAAGCCAAAATGAGCTAAATGTGTATGAGTGAACAGGGGTTCAGGGTGAGTACTGAGGTGGAGCTGCATGGCAAAGCTAGTCAAGCCAGGTTAGAGGAGATATCAGAAGGAAGTCCAGGGGCTGGAGGCAGATGAATAAAGAGAGTAAAACTGAGAGCTCTAAACTCAGGGATAAGGGTGTATTCATAATTCATTTCTCTTCTGTTTGTTTCTGTTTCAAGTCCCTTTTAGTTTTGTACATTGACTATGTGGTTTACATTCTAAATGTATTAGGTACAGCTTTATGCAATCATACTTATATTGTTTTCATTCTTTTTCCTTTATACAATTCCTCTTTGTCAAAATCTGTGATTTGCTGAAGTTCAACAATCAAACACATTTTAGCACATGGAGTTCAATATACTCTTATAACAGCCCCTGAAGCTTGATTCAATGACACTTATGGATTAAAATATGACAGTGAAAGAGTATGCCATTCTCAAAAGAAAAAAATATTGAAAAATGGGTGGAAAAATTGCCTTCTATGCCACGAAGCCTTAACCTTGGTGAAAATCATTGACCTCGAGTGTGTGTTGTGTTGTGACAAGATGGGAAAGATCAGTGTTCATGTTCTGGACAGGCAGTGAGAGGGAAGTGGCAATGGAGCGTTTTGAGGGCAAGGTAGGCTCACCACACAGCCTGCCAAGCTTGCCTGAGGGGAAAGTCCCAGGTGGGAAAGACCTGAAAGTCTGGCGGTGACTCAGGAGTTCCCTCCCACAAGGAGGTGGCTCAGTGGGGAGGAAGGCCCTTGGGGCTGTTCAGGGCTGCTACAGCAGCTTGTGTACTCAGGGATCCAGGTGTGCCTACCTTTCTTTTTATTCTGCCCTCTATTGGAGCAAATCTTTCATCCTTTGAGTTGCAAGGTCCAATGCTTATGTTCTGGACAGGATGAAAGTGCAAGAGCCACAGGGCCTAGAGGAGCTGCCTTGTTTTCAGGGAGAGAATTCTTCCCCCGCAGTCTTCTTTTTACATCTCATTGTGCAGAATTAGGCCATATTGTCACATCTGGTTGGATGGAGCATGGAAAGGCGTATTTTAGCTTTTCAGTCTGTCTGACAAAGGAATCTGTGACAGAGAAAGGTAGTAGTTAGCTTTTCTATAGCTTTCATTTCCAAGGCAACTAGGTAGTTCTACAGGTGCTCCAAAACCAAAAGTGAACAATGAAAATGTAAAGCAAGGAGAAGTCCTGAAGTCAACATGTGGGTAACAGAGCAGAGCAAAAGTATTAGGTCAATGTGATGCTTGACTTTTGGAGTGTGTATAATGTTGGCCAGGTGTTAAAATCTTGACAGTCTTGGCTGTGCCTCCTTTAAAAAGTTACACATATTTAAAATTTAAATTCAGTGTTATAAAAAATTACATATGAACATAGTTAAAGACTCACATAATTCACAAGACTTAGAAAACTAGAAGAAAATCCTATAGTCTCGTTCACCATCAATTGTCTTCTTCCAGAGGAAGTGATTTTAAACAGAATTTTCTTTTTTTTTTTAAAATATATTTTTATTTATTTATTTTTGACAGAGAGAGGAGAGAGAGAGAGAAAGATACAGAGAGAGAACTGAACTGGGGGAGCTCCCAGCTCATCACATGGTTCCGCACAGGCCAGGGCCAGGACTCGATCCTCGGTCCCCGGCGCTGCAAAGTGAGCGCTTAACCCACTGAGCCATCCCGGCTTCCCCCAGAATTTTCTTTGGTGGTATTTCTAGCTCATTTTATCTTCTGCTCTCCATCTTTTCATCTCTTCATTGAGGTCTTAACTAGATATATTTCTTAGGCTGAGGTAATTTGGGACAACACTTTGGGATATAATTTTTATCGTTTCTGTGATAATATTTTTTCTGGTGAGTAGTATTAGTTTTCTGTTTCAGGTTTTTTTTTTCTTTCTTTTAAACAAATTTCTTGTATCTTTTTGTATCTTGTTTGGTACAAAAATATTTTCATCATGGAACATTTTAAATATATACAGAAGTAGAGAAACGAGTACAATTAATCCCCATGGATCCATCACCCAGCTTCAACAATCAACTTATAGCCATCTAATTCCATCTCTGCTCTACCTACTTGTTTCTTCCTGTGTTATTATTTATAGTTAAAGACCCACAACATAAGACTTACTATTTTAATCATTTTAAATGTACAGTTCTATGACATGAAATATATTCTCATTGTTATACAACCATTACCACCATCCATCTCTATAACTTTTTAATCTTCCCAAACTGAAAATCCTACCCATTGAACGATAACTATTCATGTTTCTCCCAGCCCCCGGTAATAAGCTGTAGGATGTATTTTCTACCTCTATGAATTTGACTACTCGAGGTATATCATATAAATGGAATCATACAATATTTGTACTTTTTGACTTGCGTATTTTATGTAGCATAATGTCTTCAAGGTTCAAACATGTTGTAGCATGTGTCAGAATTTCCTTTCTCTTTAATGGTGAATAACACCTTATACGTATACCACACTTTGTTTATCCATTTATCTGCTTTTACATTTTGGCTATTTTGAATAAAGCTTCTATGAACATGAGTGTACAAATATCTATATTAGTCCCTGCTTTAAATTCTTTGGAGTATATACCCAGAAATGGAATTGCTGAATCGTATGGTAATTTTATGTTTAATTTTTTTGAGGAACTGCCATACTGTTTTTCACAGTGGCCGTACCATTTAATACACCTATCAGCAATGCACAAGGGTTTCAATTTATGCACACCATCTCTAACACTTACTATTTTCTCTGTTTTTGTTGTGGTTTGTTCTTGATAATAACCATCCTAATGGGTCTGAATTCATTTCTGTATTATTTTTGAAGCAAATCCCAAATATCATAACATTTCACCCACAGATATTTCAGTATGTATTTCTAAAAGATAAAGACCTGCTCAAAAAAAATATAACTCCAGCTTAAGCAATTAATAAAAATTATTTAATATTAAATATCGAGGGAAAGCTGGGATGACTCAGTGGGTAAAGCGCTCGCTTTGAAGCCCTGAGGACTGAGGATCAAATCCCGGCCTGATCCAGGTGGACCCATATGCTGAACTGGGGTGTGTCCCCCGTTCATTTCTTGCTGGGTCCTATATAGGAGGCTCCCGGCCCAGTTCCTGCCCTGTGCAGCCCCACACCCACCTGTGGAACGAAACTATATGGAAAAAACTAATGTCAACTATGGAGACTGCTCTGGGCCCTCCCCCTTCTCTCTGTCTCTCTCTGTCTCTGTTTCTTTCTGTCAAAAATCAATAAAATAAATCTTAAAAAAAAAAAAAAAATATCGAGCCAGTATTCACAATTTCAACTATTCCAGGATTGTAATAATTCTTTTTTTCAGTTTTCTGTTTGGATCTGGAGGCAAATAATATTTATAAATTGCTATTAATTGTTGTAATTTAAATATCTTTATAGTTTCTTTCAGTTCTCTTTATTTTTCCTTGAAATTTATTTGTTGAAGAAATTGTTTAATAAAGTATCCCACAGTGTGGGTTTTGCTAATACAACTGCATGGTATTTAATATGTTCCCCTACATTTCCTGGCAAATTTGATAAATTTAGAGGCTTGATCAAATGCATTTTCAATTCTTTGACAAGACCACCTAGATTTCTTCCATTGGGAGACTTACAGTATCTAAATGTCTCCTTATGTGATGCTAGCAGTCATTTATGATCTTTGTTTAGGTCTGTATAGCCCACTATGGTAGCTCTTAGTCACATGTTAGTATTTCAATTTAAATTAATGCCAATTAAATAAGATAAAAAAAATTCAGTTTCTCAGTTGCATTAGCTACATGTCAAATGCTCAATAACCTCATGTTGCTAATGGCTACTGTCTTAAGGCAGATATAGAACATTTCCATCATCACAGAAAGTTCTATTGAACATTACTGATCTAGATCTATTAATTCAGCAGTGTCCAACCTTTTGGCTTCCCTGGGCCATATTGGAAAAAGAACTGTATTGGACCACAAGTAAAATACACTAAACTAACAACAGCTGATGAACCGAAAAAAAAGGCAAAAAATCTCATTATATTTAAAGAATTTGTGCTGGGCCACATTCAAAGCAGTTCTGGCCTGTAAGTTGAACATGCCTGTATTAATTAATTAAGCGTTGTGATATGGTGCTATTCTAATTCTAACATTGATTTTACATTTACTAGCTGGAAAACTTCTACAAAGTAAAATTTCCCCATATCTACTATTTGGTTACCAGTGATACAGTTCATATTGGAAATCAGGATGGAGCTTCTTTTCTTTTAATGAAATTGACTTATAAGTTATAAATTAATAAACCATGCTTACAGCAATATAATTATTATTTACTGCAGAGCCAACTAATGAATTATAGCTACACTCTACCCTATCCTCCCACCAGCCCAGCCTTTTCTTTCCCTAGAGTTTTTAAATTCTCTTCCCTTTCATTAGACTATTTTACATTATCTTAGTCTCAATTTTCTCCCCCAGTTCTGTATCTCGTTAATCTATTCTATGAAGTTTCTTTTTTTCCCCTTGAGGCCTATTCCTTGAATTCTTTTTTCTGTTGGAACTTTTCTCTTCATTGCTCTCTGAGGTTATATTAACATATACTTTTTCCTGAATCTTGTATCTTCTATTTTCTTGGCTTATTTCATTGGTTTGCTAAATATGTCTTTCTGAAGTAACTTCCTAAAAAGAGTTTGTGGAAGGCAAAGTTTCTGAGTCATTCCATTTCTGAAAATGTTTTATTTTATATTCACTCTTGTTTGATAGCTTGGTTGGACAGAGAATTCTAATTTTAAACTGGATTTTTATATAGAAAGTTAAGGACAAGCCTCATCATTATTATTCCATATTAGTTTCAATATCGTTTCCTGTTTTCCAGTGCAGTGGACAGAGATTTCTTCCTCTGCCCTTGGGTAAGGTAAAAAAAGATTTTCAGGCAATATTCTGGTGGTCTGTGCAGGATTCTGTCTAAATAGTTCTCAAAGAGAAGATGAATGTAAGTAGACATTAATTTCATACATAATATTTCTGAAATGTTACAAAATCTGAATGTGTGAAAATCAAACAACAGATGCTAAGATGAGGTGTATGCTCTAAATCAGTAACTAATGTTTCTCTCAATGCTTCTCTGGAAGCCAGCTTCACTGGTCTGAGAATAAGACAGTAGAAATAAGAGTGATTCCTTTACAATCTCTCCTGATCCACTACTGAAATGTTTGCTTCCCATCCCTGTAACACTGGGCTCTGCTGGTCTAGAGGTCTCAGTTCCCAAGAGAGGAACTCTAGCGGACAGGACACTGCAATGATTCAGTTAAACTGGCAGCTGAGACTGCCATCTGACCACTCAGAGCTCCTCATGCCAGTGAATCAGCAGCCAAAGAAGGGTTTAGTCTACTGGCTGGACTGATTGAATGATCCTGATAGTCAAGGAATTGTCACTAAGCAAAGGAAGTAAAGAGTACTTCTGCAACATGTAAGATATACAGCGCATCTCTTACTCCTCCCAGGTCTGGTGATTAAAATCAATAGAAAACAACAGTATAATATCAGGAGAACTGCTAATGGCTCACACCTTTTAGAAATAAAAATTTGGATGAGAAGAACCATGACCAACCTAAGTGCTTACTATGGACAGAGGAATAGGTAGTGGAAAAAATAGTTGTAAATATGATCCATAACCATGTGATCAGTAGCAGAAATAAGGACTGCAGTAGGTATTTGCATTTTCTTCTTGTTTTGATATATTTGTGTATATATTAACCAATATTTTTCCTTCTCCCTCTCATTTCTCTACCCTCTAACATATGTTAATAGCAGTTACCCTCATACCTCAGTATTGAAGTTACAGGATATCAAACGAAAATGTGATGAAGCTAGAAGAGGCACCAAACAATGTCCAAATGTCCAAAAATGGTTAAAGGGAGTTTGTATCCTCTTGGAGAGAGGGTTAGGTTGTGTTTGGTTGTATGAGGTATAGCTGCATTATGTTTAGTGAAAGCATGATTTTTCTTTGTTTTAGATTTTTTATTGTTTTTGACAGAGAGAGAGAGATACAGAGACAGAGAGAAGTAGGAGGGCCCACCATAGTTGCACATCATTGGTTTTTCCACATAGTTTCATTCCACAGGTGGGTTCGGGGCTGCACAGGGCAGGAACTGAGCCGGGTTCTCACCCAAGCGAGATCTGAACTGGGAGCACTCCCCAGTTCAGCATATAGGTCCACATGGGCTGGGACCAGGATTCGATCCTCGGTCCCTGGGGCTGCCAAGTGAGTGCCTAACCCACTGAGCCATCCCGGCTTCCCCTCTATTTTATTTTATTTTTTGAAGTTAAGTATGATTTAAAGGGGTATATACAGATAAGTTGATAAGGCATGTACTTTGGTAACTTTGTTCGGAATCCCCTTCCCTATACAAGGACTGTCCAGAAAAAATCCAGGCATTGTCAGTATAATGAGATCAATTACATGGCTGGATACGTTCCAGACAGCCCGTGTATGTTCTGAATTGGTGTTGTCTGAGACATTTGATGTAAATTTGGAAGCCAGCAGTGAAACAGAGCCATATCTTTTACTGTCTGAATGTCAGTGCAGGGTGCAAGGCAGGTGGGCCACTTGCCCAATATTGTCACCAATCTGCTAGCTGACTTGGTGGGTGTGTGGTGGCAATGGGGCCGGTAACTCCTTCAGTTCTCAGAGAATCTCCTCCTGGAGCTTTTCTGAATTCTGGCCCCAGTGTATAAGCAACTCTGGATGAAAGATATCAACTTCTCCTGCAGGTTACCTGTGACATCGAAGCTGGAGATGGTAAAAGAGACAGGGGTTCCAGTTCTCCCTCATGTTTCTTTGCTCTTGTTCATGGTTAGCTTTTCTCCCTTGGCTGACTTAGAGTGACTTTAGTCTCAACACTAGACACAAGGCAATGGCTGCTCCACCAACTCCCATAATTGCATAGAATCTGTCTAATTGTGATTCTGCTTTTCTCACTGAACTACACCCTAAAGCTAGGTCATAAGAGACATGGAAACAGAGTGGGGCTTTTATGCCAAAGGCCATTCAGTTTTCATGTTCAGAGTAGGAGACACATATGTAATTTTTTGGTATCAAAATTCATGAATTTTATTCCAGAGTTTTGAAGCTACTTTCTTAAAAGATTATTCACTAAAACAGTACCAATTTTGTTTTCTTTTTTTTTTAAATTTATTTTATTGTTTTTGACAGAGACAGAGAGAGAAAGAGACAGAGAGAGACACAGAGAAGGGGGAGGGCCCAGAACAGTCTCCATAGTTGTACGTCATCAGTTTTTGACAGTTTCATACCACACAAGTGGGATGGGGGCCACATAGGGCAGGAACTGGGCTGGGGGCCTCCCACGTGAGAGGCATGCCCCCATGAGCTGGGGGCTGAACCGGGGACCTCCCACATGGAAAGCTCACCCTGGCAAGAACCAAACTGTGGGCACACCCACAGTCCGCACGGGCTGGGGAAAGGATTCCATCCTCAGACCCTGGGGCTTCAAGCAAGCTCTTAACTTGCTGAGCCATCCCAGCATCCCCAGTTTTTCTTAATTAATTAAAAAAACAAAACAAAACACCAAAAAACCCTGAGATGAATATTTTTCATTAATCCTTTTAATAAATTTTTATTGAATAGCTACTCTGTGACAGGCATGTAATAGTTTCATCTCTGTGCAAATTGACATGGCTAAACTTCTGCATGGATAAGCTTTTCAACAATTGTGTATTTTGAGAAGGAAGACATAGATAGAGAGGTTGCATCAATTTAAAATCTGTACCGATTTAACTGTACAAAACAGTGAAGTATTCCTAAGCATTTCTAGAAGTTTTCTTGAAATGCAACAATATCAATGAATGTTTTGGTGTTCCTCTTATGGTTGCTTACCTCTAGAACAAACCTGAATTTATTGATCCATCTTATGAAGTGAAACCTGAAAAGAATTTCTTCCATGTTCCCAACTTCCTTTTCTTTTTCTTTTTAAAGAGTTTATTATAAATTTGTTTGACAGGCCACAAAGAAATAAAAGAACTATGTACAGCCTTTCGGGAAACAGGCAGGAAGCCGAGGAGGACCAAGGTGAGTCGAGGGCCTTGGTGCGCAAATTCCTGGGGGAAGGGGCCCTGTAAGGGAAACCAGACAATCCGGTGAGACTCCACTAACAACGGCATTTTTAAGAAACAAACAGGTCTTGGTAATGTGGCCCTGGGGAACCGGGCCCACGCCTCTGTGGAGCTACTTCCATAACGCTGTGGCCAAGGATCAAAGAAGGCCTCGCATCCCAGGGGGAGGGGGCCACATTCCTAGAGGGGGTATGCCCATTGGAGTTCCTTGTCCAGGGGGAATCCCCACTGGGGGACCCATGGGAGGCCTCATACCGGGAGGTGGGCCCATTGTGCCTGGTGGGGGTGCCCCTTGACTCATAGCTGGAGGAGGACTCCCACGACTGGGTGGGTCCTGGGTTGGAGCCCCTTGCAATATTGGCTGTGGCAGCAGCTGCAGCAGCTGCAATAGTACCTCTTCCTTGTGGGGTCATCACCTGTTGGGATGGCCCACCAACCCCATGGACTGGCCCAGAAAGTCCCGCAGGAGCCTGGGGCATGGGAACACCAGCTGGGATCCCTCTGCCAGCAGCCCTGCTTATCCTTGGGCCACCTGCAGCTCCAGCAAGTGGCACTCGGGCAATGCCAGTATCTTTGGGAGGAGGTCCTTCTACTGTCATGGAGACCAGGTTCTCCCCACGAAGCAGCACCAGACCGAGGACTCACTTCTCTCCTCTTTCTGCTTGTTTTGAGTTCTTTGGCTTGATCTTCCTGAATTCATCACAGTCACATAGGATCAAATTCATATGCTTGTCAAAAGCCTTGAAGGTGCCAATGAGGATCCAACCGTCTTGCAGGATGCACCTCATCCTATAGTCAATGTGTTGCAGCATCTTGCTGCTCCTGCCCACAGTCATGGCTCCAATTCCCGCTGGATTCACCTGTGCAGAAGCCTAGAGGCCGAGCCATAGCCCTCTTGCCACTGCCAACACCACAGATACCCTCTTTTTTTTTAAGATTTATTTTTATTGTTTTTTGACAGAGAGAGAGAGAGAGAGAGAGAGAGAGAGAGAGAGAGAGAGAGAATGAGGAGGGCCCAGAGCAGTCTCCATAGTTGACAGCATTAGTTTCCCATATAGTTTCACTGCACAGGTGGGCATGGGGCTGCACAGGGCAGGAACTGGGCTGGGAGCCTCCCGCCTAGGCCCCCGCAAGAACTGAACTGGGGGCACACCCCAGTTCAGCATGTGGGTTCATCTGGGCCGGGGCCGGGATTTGACCCTTGGTCTCCAGGGCTGCAAAGTGAGCTCTTAACTGGCTGAGCCATCCCAGCTTCCCCCACCCTGATTTCCTTTTCTTGTCAAAATGCCAACAATTGCCTCTACCTGTAGATGCCCTGTGGCCCACTGTAAGCTGAAGTAAAGCAGAATCTCAGTTCCCATCCCAGATCTGCTGAATCAGTGTCTGCATTTTACCGTGCTTCTCATACACTTTAGAGTGCGAGACACACTGATTTAGACCTTGATACATGGCCCACATTTGACCCTAGTCCTTTTCTCTGAACAACAGAGGTGAGGAGAACAGATTAGCAGTGACCGCTGTGTCAGGGACAGGATCTGTGCCCATGGGTCCAGTTAGATATTTTTACCATACCCAAGCCCTGCCTACACAGGAAGTTGGCCACTAAAGATAGGCTGCCTGTAGGAGACATAAGGACATAAGGGACCTCTGCAACTTGTTCTGCAGGGTGAAAAAGGGTGGAACAGGAAAGGGAGGAAAGAAAGTTCCTGGATTCCCCAAACCACAGTTTGTCTAGGTGCTGCTTTTCCTCCTTTTTAGCACATAGCTTTGTCATGAGACATCATCCCTTTCCTGACCTCTTTTCCTTTTGCATTTTGCCCCGCATTGAAGTCATCATTTAAAACTTTTCTCCATGAATTAGAAACTTCAAGTTGTCAGGCACTGGATGTGCCTGTTTTTCAACAGTTTCTGGCAGTTCCTTGCTTTAATGGTGTAGTCATGGTGAAATCTGAGTCATCAGAAGATGGTGGCAGTGCCAAAGAGCTGGGGAAGGAGCTAGCTGCTGACAAGCCAGCACAGGGACTGAGCTGGACATCAGCAATGCTAGGCACCAGGGCCACTGACCTTGGGTAGGACAGGAGAGCTACTCCAGTCCTAATTGTATTTATACAAATTGCTTCAAGCTTTACAGTTCTAGTGAATACCTTCGGTAGCAAGTGTGTTTAGACACAGCCAAAATTATAAAGCATCTCCCCAATTGTTTCTTAGAGTCCCAAGTAGCAACACCCAACTCTTGCATGTGTCATAGTTTTATTCTTTCTTTCTTTTTCTTCAGCTGAGAAATTACATTTCCCTGGCAAGGCAAACTATATACCTCAATTTTTGTTTTAATGTAATAAAGTTTTCTCTGGTGCCCATTCATATACACTAAACAGTGTGTGTGTGTGTGTGTGTGTGTGTGTGTGTGTGTGTGTGTGTGCACGCGTGCGTGCCTGCCATTTCTCTAACATTCTGACTCACAAGTCTGGAGGACAATGATTAATTTTTTTCCACTTCACATAGCTGCTATGAATTTCTGCTCACAAGGATGGGCCTGTTTACTCACTGCATCGTTGGTAGAGCGCTAGGTAAACAGCTCGAGGAACCCGGCGGGCTGGGGAAGTGGGCACCCTGTGTTCTTCGCGGGGAGCAGGGATGCTGGGGCCAGGTTGGGCTGACCGCAGTTAGAGACCGCTGTCTGACCCCCCTGGATTTGCGATGTGTGCCCGAGCAGCGAGAAGCGCCATTGTGATGCGGGTGGGAGGGGTGGAGCCACCAAGTCCCGTCTCAATTTAGATCTCTCCTCTTGTAGGCGCGCCCATTTCAGACTGCTAAACTCCAGAGGCAGGAGGAAAAAAATCAGCGAGGAGGTGGAGAGCCACACCCCGCGATTCCCGCGAATTTCCCCAGGAGCCGTTGGTCGCCCGGGCAGACGCGGCCGAGATGCGGGGCCCTGGGTTCCTGACCGCCGCCCACGTTGTCTGCGTGTGGACCGCCGCGCTGGCCGCAGCCCCGGGGTAGGAGCGCGGGGCGGCGGGGCGGCGGGGCGGCGAGCGGGGCGCGCGGGGCGCGCTGTCCCCTGGGCCTGGACGGAGGGCTGCGGCAGTGGCTGTGCAGAAGCCGGTGGGAAGCAGCCGCACGGCTGCAGCCCCCCAGCCGGGCACTGCCCTGGAGCTTTGACCATGTGTCGCTTCAGCTTGGTTCTCCACGAGACAGTTATTTTCACCACCTATGAAGTTGTTTAAGCGTCTCTCGGGCCATAACTACTTTCTAAAGAGTCATTTTATTTTTAGTCCATGTTGTCTCTGCATTTTCCTTAACTGTTTGCTCTCGAATGATGTGTCGCCTTCTCTCAAAGACAGATGATACTATATATATATATTTTTTTTTTTTTCCTAAACGAGGTGTCTCAGCTTTGGCATGGACAAAGTATGGCTGAGATGACTGAAGTGTGAGTTCAGATGCGGATATTGTAGGAAGGTAACTACGTACGGAAGGACCCAAATAATGGAAAGTGCCCAACTCTTAAAGGTTTTTTGCAGCTGAACCCTAACTCCTAGGCAGAGAAAAGTGCTGTTTTAGCGACTTTTATGTTTTGCTACACCTGGACATTTCACCATTGATAGTTTAATTTCTGATACGGTAGTATTTTTCAATCATTGGTATTGGTTAGATGATGTCTTCTTGGGCAAATGTCCAAACATAAAGATTTGAATAAGAAATGGAAAAATCCTTGTGTGTGTGTGTTCAAGCCAAGAAAAAAATCACACTGGAATGAGGTCATTTGTAAAGGAGAAGTTTAGAGGCTTGTGCATTGCCAATAACTTTTGCATGCCCCAGTGTAAGCCATTTACATGGAGGCTCTCATCCCATCCTGATTGTGGTTTATAAAGTGGAAATAATAACACAGACCCTACTCTAGTTGTGCATGAATTACTGCATTGAAATTGGTTTATGGGAGTTGTTATTTCAATAGCATTTCAACGCAGTTGCTAAATGGATCAGCAGGGCAATATTAATTGGAACAGTTGCAACTGGCACAATATAGGGAATATGTCTCATCTGTAAAATTAGAGGTTCACAAAAGAATGGAGATATGAGGATAAGAAAGTTTGTTTTTTCATTGTTGGGAACTCTTTAGGCCCAGGTTTCTGGTGACAGCCCCAGGAATCATCAGGCCTGGAGGAAATGTGACTATTGGGGTGCAGCTCCTGGAACACAGCCCCGCACAGGTCACTGTGAAGGCAGAGCTGATCAAGACGGCAGCAGACCTCACTGTCTCTGTCCTGGAAGCAGAAGGAGTCTTTGAAAAAGGTAAGATAAACGGCATAGAGTTTTACCCTTTTGCTGTAATATTGAGTATGTTAATGTGTTAGGTATGGTAATAGAAAAATCCTGAATTTGCAATGGCTTACATAATAATTAAAAGCACTTTCTCATAAAAAATTAAAAGCACTTTTAATTTTTACTCATGTAAAAATGATGTTCTTGGATGCTCTTCCAAGTGATGATTCAGAGACCCAGGTTCCTTCCACTTTGTGGTTCCATCATCAACATGCAGCTTCCAAGTCTTCAGGGGAAGAGCGTAGAGTTTCTCATGTGGGTTTTTTTTTCATGGATTAGATCTAGAAGTGGTTCATATCACCTCTGCTTCTCTTCCAGTGGCCACGTTTAGCTGCAAAGAAGGCTGGGAATGTAGGCCAATGTGTGCCCACAAGAGGAAATGGGTGTAGATAACGGTCTGATACAAAACCTTACTTATTAGACGTAGGAGATTTTACTAAATAGGTCTGTGAGAAAGAAAAGAAGAGCTGACAATAGTTAAAATATTCAATTTTATGGAATATTTCTTAATATTTAAAGTAACAGAAAAAGAAGAAAAATAATGTAAAAGCGAGAGCCACTTGTTAAAAAACAACATAATCTTGTTTTAAGTTTGGGTTCTAACCTAGCCCCAGATCAAATTGGGTCAATGAATGTTTTCTTTTTTAATAGTAAGGGAAAAATTACTTTTTGGAGTAAATACTTAAATAGTTAAACATTTTTTTTTCCATTGAAATGAACATTTATTGTATTTTTTCTTAGTTGAACAAGTAATATATACTTAGTATTTACAACCTGATAAACACTAGATGTAAAGGAAATAAACTCAGATCACCTATAATCCTACCACTCAACTATAAATACTGCTAACATGTTTAGATATTTAGTTAGAGGCCAGAAATTGAGGCATAAATTCCTATAATGTTAAAAGTTATCTTAAAAAAAAACAACAACCCCAAAAACTAATCATTTAAGGGCACATAATGAAGGATAGATGAGGTTCCACAACAGTTCATTATATAAATGTTTGTATTCCACCAGCAAGAGAAATTAACATCATCATGAACTGAGATAATATCAGAGTTGATTTACATCTATCGTTCTTTCTCCACTGAAAGTTGATTGACTGGGTAGGTAAGTTTGGGCTAAGAGTCTGGAGAAGGTAATGTGACCAGGGCACTTATCTTTCATAGGTATAATTTGTGGAAGAAAGGAGGTCTTCTTTCCCTGGAAAGGAAATGTAGTTCAGTGCTTAAGGTCTGAGATTGAGTCTTACCACTAGTTTGTGTGATCTTGGGCATGTTACTTAACAGCTCTGAGCCTCAATTTCCTCATCTGTAACATAGGGATAATGGAACTTAATTCACAGTGCAGTTAATCAAGTTAAAATCAGTATCTAGAACCTATTAGGTACTTAATAAACAATAGCTGTTAATATTAGTAGTAATATACTGAAGAGGAAGATGAAGGAAACATCATTTTTCTTTTCTTTTCTTTTTTTAAAGAGTTATTGTTTTGAGAGAAGGTGATAGAGAGAGAGAAGAGGGGAGGGCCCAGAGTAGTCTCTGTAGATGTGCATCATTAGTTGTGACATAGTTTCATTTCACACAGGTGGATGTGGCGCTGCGTGGGGCGGGAACCAAATTGGGAGGCTCCCACTGCTGAGTCATCCTGGTGGTTACCAGCTGTGCTGCAGTTCAGCATATGGGTTGGCATGGGCTGAGGCCGGAATTTGATCCCTGGACCTTGCAGTTGCAAGGCAAGTGCTCAACCTGTTGAGCTATCCCAGCATCCCAATTTTTATTTCTTTTTTATATGGAGGTAGACCACCATTTTATTATTGAATTATTATTTCTGAAAATGAATGACTCCTGGTCTTATGATAATGGCTAAAGAAAATACTAAAATGCTAAATCATAGCAGACAATACTTAAGATAGTTCCACATTCATTTATACTTTATTAATAATTATTATTTTGGCCCTACACTAGGTGTGGTAAAGGTATAGAATAACATGGATGATTTTGATAAATATTTGGGCTTTGCTTGGACAGTTGCATACTCTTAATCTAGAATTTCCCATGCATTGTCTTTTTCACAGTTTCCTTTCTTCTTTTCTGCACATAGTACCAACATTGGGAGTGCATTTTATTGTGTCTTAGTTTTTAACTTTATTCTTAGATTTTTCTCTTGGGAAGAGAGTCTGTCACTTGCACCTGGGAAGGCTAAAGTGCTGAGACTGGGTCCAACAACACTGTCCTGAGAGCAGAATTGATCTTTGAAAAAGAAAAAGAGAAACTGCGCTTCTTTCAGAGGCTGTTTTTGAAAGTACAGTTTCATTGAAAATACCTTTGCTGGGAGCATGCTCCCTCTTTCAAAGGGGAACGTTACTCTGTTATGAGGGGCTGTGAGTCATTGTTCTCAGAGCAGATGCTTCCTGGAATGTGAGAACTTAAGGATCAAGACATTTCTCCTTCCCTGTCTTCACATCCTTTGCTTTATCTGACTCCTCCAGTTGTAACCATATGTAAATAAAAGGGGACTACTAAATCAGTGGGGTCTGGATCTTCCTAGGATTTATTTTTGCTTTGAGCCACATTAACACAAATAAATAATTACATTTTTGGTCTGTTTATTTCATCACTTTTTATTTTTAATATATTTTTATTTATTTATTTATTTATTTATATTTTATTTTTGACAGAGAGAGAGAGATACAGAGACAGAGACAGAGAGAGAACTGAACCAGGGGAGCTCCCAGCTCAGCACATGGTTCCGCACGGGCTGGGCTGTGGCCGGGACTCGATCCCTGGTCCCCGGCACTGCAAAGTGAGCGCTTAACCCACTGAGCCATCCTGGCTTCCCCCACTTTTTTTTTTAAAGATTTATTTTTATTGTTTTTTTGACAGAGAGACAGACAGAGAGAGACAGAGAGAAGGGGGAGGGCCCAGATCAGTCTCCATAGTTGACAGCATTAGTTTTCCGTGTAGTTTCACTCCACAGGTGGGCTCCGGGCTGTGCAGGGCAGGAACTGGGCCAGGAACCTCCCACATAGGCCCCGGCAAGAACTGAACTGGGGGTACACCCCAGTTCAGCATATGGGTCCACCTGGGTCAGGCCGGGATTTGATCCTCAGTCTCTGGGGCTGCAAAGAGAGCACTTACCCGGCTGAGCCATCCCAGCTTCCCCTATTTCATCACTTTGGTAGAGCTGTGGCTGCTGCTGCTCGCAGGTTGTGAAAGAATTCACAAAGTAGGAAGAAGAGAAATAGTTTATTGAATACACTCAAGGGAGAGTGGGCAGAGTCTGAGAGAGGGACAATTGAGAGGAGGGCCTCTGGTAGTTAGCCTTATATAGGGAGTTGGGATTATGGGCTCTACTGATTGGCTGGGGCTCAGGCAGGGAGTAGTTGATAGTGGCTTCAGGTCCTGGTGTCAGTCATGGCATTGTTCCGTCCATTTCCCAGGGGATGCAGTCTGTGGAGCTGTTTGCTTTCATGAGTCCAGAGCTAAAACACAGCTGAGATCAAGGTGTTATCTTAAATTGACTGAAATTCTGTTTGTATGGTTAACAGGCTTGAAGCTTTGTTCCTAAAACTGATTTTGATGTTGACCATAATCTGATGTCCTAAGGGCTTAATGGTTAAATGGAGTGAATAGATAGTATGTGTACAGGTAGGTAGATCTAAAGGAAAGAAAGCAAGTAAGTTACAGCTCTACTGGGCTTAAACAAAACCAGTTTGGGACTAAGGAATATCTTGGTTTCTTTCAAAATTCACTTGTCTGTTTGATAGGAACTTCAGGTTTTAACCCAGGGCATTGTTCTCTCAGAATGCAGTTGTTTATTGGGCCAGAACCATGGATCCTGCACCTGTCAAGACTTACTGGCAGTGACTTTTTAGCTGTTAACCCTACTTGAACAACTTTCTTACAAGGCTTTCCAAGGAAAGCTTGATACTGTTTCGGAGTGGCTGTTTCTAGCAGTCCTGGTCTTTTTATTTTTTATTTTTATTTTATTATTTTTTTAAAGGTTTGTTTTTATTGTTTTTTGACACACACAGAGAGAGAGAGAGACAGACAAACAGACAGACAGAGACAGACAGAGAGAGACAGAGAGAAGGGGGAGGGCCCAGAGCAGTCTCCATAGTTGATAGCATTAGTTTTCTACATAGTTTCACTCCACAAGTGGTTGCGGGGCTGCACCGGGCAGGAACAGGGCCGGGAAATACCCACATAGGCCCGAGCAAGAACTGAACTGGGGGTACACCCCAGTTCAACATAGAGGTCCACCTG
>PVKE010033926.1:0-17663 GCA_004027555.1 Craseonycteris thonglongyai | reverse complement strand
GGGGTTCATTTTAGAGCATGTTTAAACTAGTCAGATTGAGTGATGCTTCCAGCAACTAATCGCATGTCAAATAAAAGATATTTTATGTAATAAATTACCGCTACAAGTAATTCAAATGTCATTTATCAGTTTTATTATCAGTCAGGCAAAGTCTTCTTTCTCTATATTAATCAAAATCAAGCTTTTTTTTTTTTTTTTTGGAGCAGTTTTGACACCTCTTGGCAAAAGTACAGAAGAGGTGGGGTCACCCCCGGAGCTGAAAGAATCCATGTAGCGGTACAAGAAGAAAGCAGCTCACCGGTGACAACTAAAAAATCAGGTATTTAAAATTGCCATTACCATTGTTTTTATACTAGTGTCAAAGCAGGAAGGAGTCTGTCTCTAGGAAGATGTATTTTATTTTTAGGGCTGGGAGACTCTTAAAAATACTCCTACCTAAATACCTAACTGGGTAATGCTTTTTCTCAGAGAGAGTTGGATGGGAGAATGATTTACATGACCAGCTGCCCCTCCCCACTCCATTCTTCTGCCTCTTTCAGAAAGACTAAGAGTTTAACCCTCTGTGTCTACTGAAAGTAGGCAAAAACGCACAATGTTTCAGGCCAACTCTGTGAGCGAGCAGAAACCCTTGTTCTCAGCAGGAAGTTTCCAAGTAGCTGAGCGACCTGTTTGATATTAAGCCACAGAGGAAACAGCTGGAACAGAACAGATGTGCGTCTTAGAAACTTTTGCTCCCCAGCTGCCACTGCCCATTCTCGACGAATCCCACTAAATGGCTGGGCCAGGGACACAACTGAAGAACAAGTGTGGAGACTTGGCCTTCAGCAAAAACACAGAGTGTGTTTAGTGAGTGACCCAGAGCAAACACAATGGATGGAAAAGAATGAGGGCAGAAAGGAGGAGTGAGCGGGCTTCTGACTCAGCAGCCCTAGTACACGGCTCGCCACTAAGCGCCGTTTCTCTGGTCTCAGAGGTCACATGATGCCAGCGGTTTGTTAGACAAGGGGACCACGGAATGACAGCAACTCGGGTGTGGCTGGCGGGCCTCACCCATTCAGCTCACCTGGACAGCATCCAGCTGAGATCCATGGCACACCGCGGGCTCCAGTCGCCGTGATGCCGTGATCCCGCTTTCCTGGCCGTGGCTGCGCCAGGGAGGACAGAGCAGTGAGGGCCTGAAGGCCAGCAGCCAGCGCCAGACATGAGGTGGAGTCAGAACAAGGCTGGCATTTTAAACTACGCCTCTTAAAATCCAAGCTCTAGTACTGTTTTAAATCATGTTTTGAAAAAATATAACTTCTGAGATAGACGATTAAAATGAAGGCAATCACGGAAAAGGCATTTTGAAAGACAATAGAGCCAAGGCTGAGTTATGTTAAAGACACAAAACTGAGCTATTTCCCATCGCTTTGGAGTCAGTTTTAACCTTTTTAACTCTGTACAAGTGACTTAAGAAAGTGGTTCTGGCCATAGTTTGGAGTTCTACATTACTTATTTGAAGAAGCCTTATCCCTAAAATAGCTTTCATTTAAAAAACAACAAAACATCCTGTGGGTCACGGTTTCGTGTAATAATTAACTTTAAAAAATAAAATCAGGAGGCCAGTTACTTCAGTGAGCAAACGAGAACGCAATCATGAATCAGATGTTCATCTTATTAGTGAAACAGTAACATGCAGCAGCACTGATACAAAAAAATGGAAACTGAACCAGTGAGTACTTTTATAGATTCGTGATTGCAACCAAAATACTTGGCACAACACAATAAACTCATTTATTCTGATCCTTTGTCTCTGTGTAAACCTTTGTCACATACCTAAAAGTTTCTGTAGAAGAGGCTTTTGGGTGTGTCACATTCTTTTGGAAAACCCCAGGAGTGGCCCAGATACTACTCCCAGTTTCTCCCAGCTTGCTGGGTCTGGGAGCCCTGAATCCCCACCAAGGTGAAAGCAGCAGGCTGAACAGGTGGGTGACTTACTGTACGGCTGGGAAATGAGGTGAGGGGGCTGGACAGGAACCACCTGTGTGGCCGGGCCCAAGGACGAAGGCTCGTCGGCAGCCGTGCCCGACTGCTGGAAAGCCAAATCGATCTCTTCGTCTGTCAGCCCTGGGGGAGAAGAGCACATAATTGCAGGTGAGCACCTTTCGCCACTGTCCACGGCTGGTACAAAATCTTCCTTGAGAAAAGACCCTGAGAGCCACAGAATGCATAGCATTCTGGGAAGTTGCCTCCCCGATTTCGAATTCTCTGGAACCTCTCTCAGTTGCAATTTAACCTTAAGCGACAGAATATTAGCCTCAACACTGCTTCCAAATGTGGCTCATTCAATTTCCTTAATTTATCCTTGAGTTTATTGCTGCTTTTGAAGTCGCTCCGTACTGCAATTCTCCATTCTTCCCCCGAAAACAGATACCATCAACTGCAAATGTGGCTCATTTTAATCTGTAATGGTGTTAAAAAAAAGAGGGGAAAAAACTAACAATAATGCATGAAAACAGACAGGGAAACAAAAAACTAATTATTGGGTGAGACGACTAATTAGTCTAGATCGTTTCCAAAGACGGGAATAATTTGCTTTATTTTATGACAAATGCAGAAATAAAAAGAAAAATCAGGACTGACTGTGATTAGTATGAATGGGATAGAGAATGTAAAGAAGAAAATAAAACAAGAAAACAGATCAAAACAAGGCCAGACCCAAACTTTCAGATGATTATTACTCTAGCCTATCATAGGCTGCCTATATTGCCTTTGGCTAGTTTTTCTTTTTCCCTTTTTTTTTTAATCTTCCCAACACTCTAAACCATACTGCACATGGGACATCAGGAAACAGGGCGCCATCTATAGTGGCTACATGTGGACAGGATTTGCCCACAGAGGAATAAAAGGCGAGTAAAAAATCCATGAGGACCGACCACATCTCCAGTGGGCACACAGCTAGACTACTTCAATGAGTCTGAGGCAGCCCGGGGACGCTGGCTCTGTGGGAAGACGATGAGGCCCCACTAACCCAAAGAACAGGGACAACAAAGCATGGCACACCGGTGTGGGAGAAACTTGCCCACAGGGCCAGCTCAGAAGTAACGGGGTGTGTGTACAACCGTGCACTAGCCACCACGAGTGGGAAAGGCAGGTGGGAGGTCACTGCTAGTCTGCAAAAGACCACTCCGGCCAGCCAAAGCTGTTCCGGGAATCCCAATATCCAGTCCAGCCGCAACACAGAGCTTTTAAACTAGAGCCGAGCGCTTTTCCACATCTGGCTGGCAGCTCTCCATTAGAGGCCCACAGCATGGTATATCTGCCCCTGGGGGGGTAGATGAAGTACAAGGAGGTTCCGAGGATCAGCATCTTCCAAAGCCTGGTGCCTACCACTCCGTGCCAAGGGGCTAATAGATGCATACATTAATGCTGTAAGCACAGCACTACCCTGCTCCACACGGACGTTGAGCTGGCTGCAGGCAGCCCTCCAACTTTTCATGCCCCTCCACAGGCGTTCAAGGGAGAACGCAACGCCTGAACTGCTCCACACGACCCTGGACCCTTTCTCCTCTCTGCACTTGGCAGGTGAGATCTGGCCCCACTGATCACTGCAGCTCTTCGCCTCTCCCACTCTGCACACTGCGCACAGCGGAGCCAGACAGGGGTGGGCCAGCCACCTCTGCGCAGTCTGAGAGCTGCCAGGTAGGCCCTGAGCGCGCCATGCTCCCAGCACACTGACGGGCAGATGAAAAGTCTGCCAAGGTGCAAAGAGGGTCATTTACTAGCGCTTAGCACCTTCCAAGTACAAAGGCTAAATCTGGGCAGATGGGGCTAGATGGGGGATGTCCCTCCTTCCAAAGTCCCCAGCTTGCTGCCAAGGGGTTGCTTTACCACATCGCCTCCCAAGAAGAACAGGGCAGGACAGACAGAAGAACCAGGGAAAAACAGAGAATGCGATTCCTCTGAGCATGTGCCAGTCCCTCCTAAACAAGAAGGAGTGCCCCTTTCAAGGTTCTAGGAAAAAAGACACTGCTTTAGCCAGTTTGCAATCAGCCATTAGAGCAGAGAGCGGCCCGTGCGATGGCAGCACAGGCTGCCGGTCACTGGTACACTACGGAATTTTATAAACCTGGTGGTTCGTGTGCCTTGTCAGCCGCTGGCTGCAAATGAGGATAATTTTCCCAAAAGGAGCATTCAGTTGCATTCTCATTTTCCCTTTTGGCTCTTTCAAACATAAACAAGTACGGTAATGTTTAACGCTGGGGAAATATACAGTAAGTTGCAGGCTGTGCTGTGGCCCTGAGAGCTGGAGCTGGTTAAAGGGACAGGACTCCCTGCCCATTGTCCTGCCCTCTGGCCCTGATCTTTTACAGAGCCCGTTTTCCTAATAAAACGTGTTCCCTGCATTATTGCAGCCGAGCCCACTCGTGAGGCCCCAGTTTAAAGGGCATCAGCACATCCTTCTAAGCTCTTGTTTTTCAGAGACCTTATCATCGGATGCTCTAAATTTACATTGGCTGCAACTCCGATATCCCTACTTCTCCAGAGAGTCAGGATTTTGATTTAGTTACACAATGTGAATTGGCTTTCTTCTCTCAAAAAAATAAGCATTTTTAATGACCTCACTGAATAATATAATTCCGGAGCTAGACCATTATCCCCAACATTGCTTTCACCTAACAGATTTTAAAAAACAAAACAAAAACTGAGGCCCAAGAAGGGTGAAAAATCTGCCTCCTATCATGCTAGTCAGGGCATGGAACCGCATGATGCCAAACCAAGGTTGTCCGTCTCCAGCCTGGTGACTGATTCCCACAACAGCACAGTTACAAAACATCAAAGGGCGGATTGCAAAACGAAGCCTTCAGTCTCCAGTCTTGTGAAAGTGGTTTCGATAGGGCTAAATTCTCTCCTCCTGTCCCCACGCGCACCCCACCCACAGGTAAGAGACCATGGGTGCTGTTTCGGAACTATATCAAAACAACACAGGAACCTAACACCTGGCTCTAGCTGCAAATGACACCTGGACTTTCTGAATACCACCAGAGTGACAAGGGTAGAGTGACCTCATCTCATTCTAATATTCAAGCCCCAGATACATCCAAAGCCTCTCAGACTGGTGCCTATGCTTCCCTAGCATCCCCTTCCCCTGAGTGTCCCCCAGCTTGGGGAGGACCGAGCAGGTTCAGGATGCTCCAGGCCGGTCAGTCAGGTGATTCACATGGGAACTTTCAGAGATGGAGTGAGTGGAGCCATATCTCTGAGAATACAACCGTTATCTGCCCAACCCTCAGCTCCTGGGCTGCAAGGTCCTTGCTTTCAGGAAAGAAGTGCTGCCACAGGACCCACACATAAGACAGCCAGGTTCCTACCCACCCCCGCTGGCAGAATCACCGGAGAGCTTAGATGAGACCTTGCAGAATCCAAAAGGTTAAAAGGAATAATAAAGGAAACTGCCAATTGTAAGTGAATTATATTTGGCTCTGAAAGCCAAGGCACAGGCTATATTATAAAAGGCATCTCTTTGCGTTGTTTACCATCACCCTGACTAATGCAGACCTATTTTTTTTGTTTTAAATAATCTCATGCAAATTAGACACACACACTTCCTTCTAGTTGATTGCTATCTGCAAGGAATAATCTAACCACAGAGGGACTGAGCAAGGGCTGAGCTAAGCAGAGATGGGAGCAAAGGGTGTCATTGTCCTGTGGCAGGTGAACCTCCTCCCCACCCCAATCGGCCTCAAGTCCTGTAGCTGCTGCCGGTGGGACAATTAGCCAATTTTAAATTTCCTTTCCGTTGGGTTGTCAACTGCATTATCTGGTATCACAAGCCCTGGGCTCTCAGTCTCTTTTAGTGACCTCATCCCGCTGCTTGCCCATCCTGCCAGCCCCTCCCCTGCCTGTGACAATGATAATTAAAACACATTGCTGATAGAGAGCAGAACTAAGACAGTTCCCCGCACTTATTCCATCCACTCGCTGGCTTCAGTCAAGAGGAGGAGGGGACCAGGGGACTGGTCCAAGGTGAGCAGGAGAAGCGGCCGCCTGGCTGACAGGCAGTGCCACGTGCCTGTACCCTGTACAGCCGCAGCTGCCGGATCTGCAAAACCAGAGCTCTAACTCGGACCTGACTGTGTAAATGATGCTCCCAGCCCCGGAATCAGAAGCACAGAGTTCTGATCTCTCAGTTCTCTGGAATCTACTCCCAAATCAGACAAAGACTTCTTTTCCAACTTTCTCCAGGGTGGGATTCGTGAAAAGAACAGACAGGTGGGCCGCATTCCACCCCCAAGTGAAGTGAATGGCCTTGGGGGTGCCACACCTGCTCATTTATTTCTAAGGGATTCTAAGGGATTTATTATCCCTTAGAAGATAAACAAAGTTGCTTTCTTTTTCTTAACGTTTCTGTTTCAACGCAAACAACCCAAACCCTAGGACTCTGTAAGCTGCAGCCTAAAGGCTGTGAGCTCCACGCCACAGGGTCCTTTCCCACGACAGCCTCAGGAAGAAGGGCTGACATTTTTCTGTGAAAATGGCTGTGTGAGGGCTTCTCAGAATAAGTACCCTCAGCACCGTCCCCTGTGACCGCTGGTCCTGGTCCTGTGCAGGTGAAGCAGAAAGACAGATGACAGTGGATAGCAGGGTTAGGAATAGTTTGGAAATAAGACAATGAACGCCTGACGGTTTCAGCCTGAGGTTTATAATGAAAATGAGGGGTCTGACTAGGGTTAGGGGACAGGGCCACAGGGCCAGCGGCAAAGGGCAGCGGTGGGGGCTGGCCACTCTGGCTGTCTTCCTCCCCATCACAGTCCCTCTCTTCACAGGACTCAGGTGAAGTGTCTGGGACTCAGAGACTGAGTGGGGGTCACCTCTCCCGGAACACTAGTCATCCACCCGGGCACACTCAGGAAGGAGATGAGGCAGAGGAGACAGCTGGCTAAAAATACTCACCAAATTAAAAGAAAAATCAACTTTCAGAAAAGGTTAGGGGAGGGGAAAGGGGAAAAAGTATTTTTTATTTTATTTTATTAGCATTTTGTTGGAACAGTAGAGTACAATAAGGACTCTCAGAGCCTCTAAAAGTCGTTGGATGACCTGTAGACCCCTATTTCCCAGTGCCTTGTATAAAATTGAATTTTTTAAACATAAATTACACGTAATGACGACACTGTAAAAACTAACAGTAATGGAAAGCTGTGCTGTATTTCATTAGCCTGTATTATTCCGTGCCACCTGATCCAGCCGGGCCTTGTTTATGAGTTAGTGTGTTAGCAGATGCCGATGGAAGCATTTGCTTCGACCTTGCTCTTCTCATTGGGGCATGAAATTACGACGGCAGCACCTTGATATTACAGCCATAAATACAGTAAACTGCAAATTTAAGCCAACGGCTCCTATTGTCTCTGAACATAAAGCTGATCGGTATTTATTTAAAAGGAGAACAAAAAAAATATTATATATCACCTTGTTTATGGGGCCTCCCCCACCCACTTTCTAATCCCCTTCCCAGCCCCCCAACCTGTCTAATACACTTGGTTAAAATATTAAGCAAATAAGCCCGATGCTCTCTTCTCTGCTGATTAACTATTCCCAAGCAGCAAAAACAGTTTTTGAGAAAACTAGTTCTAAATAGCATCAGCCTGAATAAAAGAGTTTTTATAAAAATTGATCTGAAGATGGGGCTGGTTCCCACCATCCTGACATTGATATTTAAATTCCAGAACAAGACAGGAGATTTTCCCCTCTCCTAAACCAGGAAATGTTCAAACAACAGGAGAAAAAGTTGCTGATGGTTCCCTGAAACTGAATGCCCTCTCAGTATCCTTCTAAAAATCGTTAGGTAGAAATGTGATTTCAAAAAGCAGCAAAACACTGCCTCCTGCCACCTAAGGAAAGAAAGAAAAACATCTAACCAAGAACATAATTCTCATCTCAACCCAGGAAGCCGGGGGACCTCTCATTAAAACTTGCACCAATCCCCTCCTTATCCCAGTGAACCATAAAGACAATCTATCCTTTAAATACATTAAGTGTGCAAGAAAAATAAACACAAAGACAAAAGGACACGGGATATCACCCGGCCACGTCTCCTAGTATAAATCAATGAGTAAAAAGCCTGTGTAAAATGTATTACACAGCTCACTTCAAGACTGAGGGTCTTGGCAAGCACACACCCCACTGCAAGTCTATAGGAGGGCAGACCTGCTGCTCTCCGAACTCACTGTAAGAGGATGCAGAAGAGAGATGTAAAAATTCATCCACATCCAAGTTTGGAGGTTTCAGAGGGTTAGTGGTGAAGGTGGCAGAACGTGGCAGGCAGGCTCCACAGAGTGAAGCATGCCAAAGGACTGTTTTAGCAATGAACTATATATAATAAATGCAAGTTTTGGAGAGCAGTTTAATTCCAAATCAGACAGGATGGGGTTACAGGATCCAGGGCTCAGCAATATCAATGACGTGACCAATGGAACCAAGATCAAAACTTTCTGTACATTTACTTGTGATACGTTGTTCCACAAGGCAGACGTATTCCCCTGGAGCCCTAAATTATTTCAGCCACACCAGTCACTGAGCTTAGCTCCTTCGCATAAGGAGGAAACTTCCCAATAAAATTTATTGAGCTTCTCTGGGGAGTAGTATAACTGGTGAACAAGACAGAAGTGAGCTGCCCCTCTGTGTAACACAAATTGAGATCTCATATGAAAGACTGGGAGGGAGCCCAATGAGCATCTATGTCTACTTTTAGATCTACAGTTTCTAAAGGGTTTCTTCTCCTTCTAATCCCTTTCTGCTCAATTAAAAAAAAAAAAAATTAAAAAGAGGGGTGATTTTGATATTTGATCATCAATTCCCAAGGATTAAATAGCATGGCAGGCTGTGGAATCCTGCAGGTCTACTGGTGTTGGGCAGCTCCGCCACAGGGCACAAGGCTGGAGAAGGAACTGCACTTGAATGCCAAAGGCCAGGTAAACCAAAGGTATGTTTGTGCATATGTGGATAAGCCAAATTAATAAACACCTTTACCTACACTTGAATCTTGCTCCTGTTTTAGAAGAGGCAGTGAAGTTTGTTAAAAAAAATTCACCTCTGACAACCAAACAAAAAAATTCAGATCTGAAGGGGCTCATCTGGTCTATCTCCTGCTCTTTTTCTTTTCCTTTTTACAGATCACAGCGAAGGGAGTGATTTACCCAGAGCCCATGGGGAGTCCCAGAGGCAGAACCAGATTCTCCAGGCAGTGCTCTGTTTACTGCGCGGAGGACTGAGTGTGTGTAACCTGCCATACAGGACCTCTGCTCTCTGACACAGCACGTTTTAACTTCTTTTTACACTTCAGAAAAGAAGACAAGCAAAAGGAATATATGGCGCATGGGGGAAATAGGTGAAGGGCACCTGGGGCTTCTACGATATATATATATATATATATATATATATATATATATATATATATATATATATATATACATATATATATACACACATATATACACATACACACACACACACACAAACATATTTCATTTTGTGTATATACATAAAATAAAAATAAGAAATGGGTAACACCGGTTATGGATGAAGAGGGGGCCGGCAGATAGGGACAGAGACTGAAGGCAGACTTTTCACTGTCTGTTCTTATGGACTGCCTTCCATAGGAATATATTTCTGACTAAAAGGACAAACTGAATTTATTTTTAAGAAGAACAACAAAAATATTTGGAAGGAAAGATATCTTTAATCCTAAACAAAATCACTTAGAATGGTTACCTCCATTTTCTGGAAGAGAAAAACAAAACAAGACACATACAATTTCTAATTTCTTGCTTAACCCATGTATCTGTCCCCACAGCAGCCAAACACAAGGTGGCTTTTTTTTCCCTAAATGTTTTTAAAAGACAGGCATCTGTTCTATTTTGACACATCCTGGCTGCCCAAATGTTTCTCCCAGCTCTAAATATTTGCTTCACCAATGGAAATGTCTCCATCACTGCAACAAAACAAACATGTGCTTGGGGACAGTGGGGAGAGCCACACGCTGCTTCCTTTTGATTGGGACTCGAAACAGCCTGTCTTAGGAAACAACTCAACTGTAGGACACAAACCCAGGTGGAGATTTGCGTTCCTTAAAGCAAACCCTACACAAGAATCCAGGGCACCAAAGCATGCTCTTTGGTCACTTCGTTGAATGGTACAAATAGTCAATGTCTGTTTGAGATTTTCTTTTATATCTTGAATTTTAAATATGAGATCAGAAGGTTTATTATTATATTTGGCATTCAACTTAAGTTTTAAATTACCATCCAGCTGTCAAGACTTTTTTTAAACTCCTCATATTAATCTGATAATAACATATTAAAACATGCTGTGTTCTAAGAGGTCAATCTATAAATTATTTTGTCACCACCTATTTGGTATTGGTAGCAATTGTCAACCTTATTAGTGGAGAGATGCATATTTAGTGTAGTACTCCACAAATCCATGAATACATGAGTGCTTGTTCTGCCAGGCAACGGGAAGGAACCAAGACCTCCTCTGCCCCACCTGCTAAAACAGCAGCTCCCCTCAGACCTCTTCCCCCAATTTCTTATGCTGGACGAGTTTTGTCTAGCTTCTGCCTATAATATAATACATGCAACATTACATAAGATATAGACAGATGATCTAGAATACGATATGTCGATATGATACCTACTGATAAAAATAGCATGTCAACTGCAGAAAACATGGAAAATAAAGGAGAAAATAAAATATATTTTCACTCTCTATCCAGTAATAACAGCCAAAATCTATTAAACCCAAGTGTTGAATGTTTTAAGAGCTTTTTACATCTTAAGTCTCTGAATCCCAATGCCACTCCTGTGCATAGCTCCAGGCTTCAGGTCACTGTTCGTGTCACCTCGTGGGACTGGGCAGGGCCTAACCCACATGGCCACAGGGGGCAGCGGTGCCCCCATGAAGCAGCACGCTCTCCCCACTTTATAGATGAGGAAGCCGAGGTGCAAGGGCAGTCACAGCCTAAGGTCCCAGTGCCTATGGCAGGGGCTGGGGAGGGGAGCAGCTTCAGAGCCCAGGCTCCTCTCACTGATGCCACACAACACAAGGGGAAATACTGCAAACCTTCCATCAGCTTGGAAGGGACTCTGGCATATCATCAGACATGTGGGTGAAGTTATTAGGACTACATGTTTTCAAATGAAAAACTATTTTTTTACCCAAAGCTGGCAAGGGTGCTGTGGGAATGCAAATTGAGAAACTTCTGGAAGACAATTTGGCACTCTAGCTGAAGAGTATTTACAAATGTTCATATCCTTTGACTCTATTTTACTTCTAAAGAAATAATAAAACAATGTAATATAATGTACAAAGATGGTCCATTGCTATATTTTTAATAATAGCAACAAATTTAAGCAATGTAACTATCCAAAGAAAAGTGATTAGGCCAGTTATGACATATTTCAATAATGTAATAATATTCCGTCAGTCATATGAACAATTTCTGATGACATGGTAAAATGCTTTTGATACATTAAGACGTAAAAAGCAGATGTTGCATTCATAGCATGATCTCAATTACATTTTTAAAAAGAACAAAAGGCAGAGATAGGGCTGCATCATTTTTAACTTAATCTGAATTCAACTTACAAGGTTCAGAAGAGAGAAGGGAAATGAACTATAAACAGTGGGGAGGGCACACCCTTGATTCAAGGAGCGTGCTGTCTTTGAGGGAGCTAGAGAGGGGAGGCTGGAGGTTACTGTTTACTCGTCACCCATTCCCACACACCCTTGCACTCTGTTACAGGGCCTCTCCCCCATACATCCTGGCACCCACATGCAAAGCCAACCATGTCATCTGGTATAAAACCATAGATCTGTTTCAATGTGAAAGTGTGGATTAATGAGAGGCAATACAGCAGCCTCCTGCATAATACCTTTCTAAGAGATTGTTAGTAATTATTTCAAAAATTCATATTTAATAAAGGGTGTCCCAAAATTCACCCAAGATTTGAATTTTGCGTCATTTGTGCGGTAAAGTGTTGCCAATGAAAAAAAAAGACAGCGTGACAGCTGACAGTTCAGGGTTATTAAAAATGGAGCGCTATATAAAAGAACAATGCGTTTTCATTGTTGAGCAATGAAAATTTACAATTTTTAATTATAAACATGTGTTTTCTATCAAAATTACTTCTTGCGTGAATTTTGGGACACCCTTTATTAGCCTAAAGATACAAAAGGTATATAGTGAAAAACTGAGCCTTCTTCTCACTCCTGCCACCTGGTCTCCCAGTTGTATCTTCCAGAGGCAAGCACTGCTACTAGCTTCTTACATACCTTCCAGAGATAGTCTGTGAATGTGAAAGTGCTTTATTATATTCATACAACATGTATTTTATATATTATATATGTGTATATCTAATATATATATTAGGCAAACAATAGCATGGTATAAACAGTACTCCACACCTTGCTATTTTTAATTAAGAGATCTTAGCAAGCATTCCATATTAGTATCTAGACTAGTTCTCTCATTCTATTTACGAGGGTGGGCTAATAAATTTTGCCTTCACTGTAATGTTTTGTTTTGTCTTTTTGTTACATTTGACATATCTGGACATAACCAGATCTGTGTAGTCACATGGTATCCCCCTTCCACCATTCTTGACTTTTCACACACAGACACTTCCCTGTTTCATCCAGTGCACATCAAAATGGAAGAGCGTTCACTTAGTTCAAATAGCTGGATGTTATTGAAATCTTAACAGCAGAAAAAGTTCTCCAATTTTTAAAAAATTTTTAAAACTGAAGGTGAGAACTTCTTAAAGATCATGACAGGTGGTGAAACTTGGGTTCATCATTATGACCCCAGGAACAAAAGGCGTCCCTGGAATATCACCATAGGGGATCACTTCCCCAGCTGAGGCCTGGGCTTTAAGTTTTTTTGGCTGAGGTGATCTCTTATGCTGGTATTCCAAGAAGATGGAGGGGAGATACTATGTGACTAAACAGAACCGGTTACCGTATATCCACATACGTTGAATGTAACAAAAAAATATTACAGTAGAGGCCAAATTTATCAGCCCGCCCTCATAATGACTGTAAGGTATTCCATTAGATGGATGTACCATTACTTAACTTGTGCCTTACTGAATACTTGCTGTAACAAACAAAGCCCCAGTAGAAATCCTTATAGTGTGATTTGTACATGCACAAGTATGTCACTGGAAGCAGGCTCAGATATGTGGGTTTTAATTTTGATAAGTATTGACAAACTGCCCTCCTCAGACATTGTTTCTGCTTACATTCCCACCAGTGTGTGGGTGTCTGTTTCCCACAACCTCGCCTACACGATGCTATCAAGCTTTTAATCTTTATCATTCTCAAAGGTAAAAAAAAAAAAAAAGAGCCTCACTGCAGTTTTAAGTAAACTTTTGTTGGCATTCAATATACAGAGAAAATCATGCAAACCTTTTTTTTAATTTTTTTTTAATTTTTATTGTTTTTGAGAGAGAGACAGAGAGAAGGGGGAGGGCCCAGAGCAGTCTCCATAGTTGTATGTCATCAGTTTCTGACATAGTTTCATTCCACACAGGTGGGAGGAAGGCTATGCAGGACATGAACTGGGCAGGGGCCTCCCGTATGGGAGGAATGCCCCCGTGAGCTGGATGCTGAACCCAGGGTCTCCCACATGGGAAGCTGACCCCAGTGAGAACCAAACAGGGGGCCTCCCAGCATGGGAAGCTCACCCTGGTTAAGAACCGAACTGGGAGCCACACCCCAGTTCAGCAAATGGGGCTGAACAGGCAGGGGCCAGTATTCGATTCTTCGGACCTCAGGGATGTAAAGTGAGCACTTAACCCGCTAAGCCATCCTGGCATCCCCAAGCATGCAAATCTTAAGTGTACAGCTTAATGAATTTTCACACAATAAAAACATCCATGTAACTACCACGGAGATAGAAACACAGAATAACAGCCTTCAGGAGCATCCCTGGTGTCTCTTCCGTGTCTCCTCCAGTCACCACTTAACTTATACCACAGATAAGTTTGCTTATTTTTATCTTTATATAAATGGAATAATACAGAAAGCATTCTTTTATAAAAAGGCTTCTCTTGCTTAACATTATGCTTGTGAGAATCACCCACACTGGTGTGCATAGTCATGGTTCATTCACTCTACAGCAGTACAGTAAGTATTCTTGTCTGGGCTAAGACTAGATTATAAATTATCTATTTGTTTCCAGTTTGGGACAATCTATGACCAGTGCTGCTGCTGCTATCGACATTCTTACAGATGGAATTTAGGGAGAGATGCTGGACCCACTGCGCTATGCACATTATCACTTTCACAGATACTGTCAATGGTTTCCAAAGCAGCTTACATGCACCTTAGGAGTGAAGGAAAGTTCCAGCTGTTCCACACCCAGCACCAAAGCTCTTGCGTTTTTCAGTCTTAGTCATTCTTTTGGGTATGAAGTGATAGCTCATTCTGGTTTTAATCTGCATTTCTCTGACGACTAATGAGGTTCAACATATTTTTCTATCTACTGCCTTTAATGGGTATGGTGTCATATATATGACACCATAGGTATATGACACCATAGGTCATATATATGACACCATATGTGATATATAATATTAAAAGTTCTTTCAATTACAATTGACATACAATGTTAGTTTCAGGAGTACAACACAGTGACCATCTTATGAAATGATCATCTTATATAATATGAATATCCATATAAAAATAAGGGAAGTTTTTTAACTGTGTTGTTAGAATCTTGCCTGTTTTGACTGTACAACTATTGAGAACAATGTTTTAAAACTTTCCATTATGATAGATTTGTCTTGTTCTCTTTTCAGTTCTGTCATTCTTATTCTGTGTACACTAACGCTACGTCCTTAGGTCTATGAGGGCTGTCCGGAAAAAATCCAGCCGGCGTCAATATAATGGAATGGTTACATGGCTGGATACTTTCTGGACAGCCCTCATATACTTAGAAATGTTAACCTTCCCTGGTGACTTGACCACTCTGAAATTTATGTATTTCTCACTCCACCTGTAAGTCTATCTTGCCTGACGTTAGTACCAGGTTTCTTTTGGTTAATATTTGCATGGTATCTTCTTCCATCACTTTTACTTTTAATCCTGTGTTTTCATTGAAAGTGTGCTTTATATGGGGAAGCCGGGATGGCTCAGTGGGTTAAGTGCTCATTTCGCAGCCCCGCGGACTGAGGATCGAATCCCAGCCCTGGCCCGTGTGGACCCATATGCTGAACTAGGGAGTGCCCCCAGTTTGGTTCTCACCGGGTGAGACCCCGGCCCAGTTCCTGCCCTGTGCAGCCCCGCACCCACCTGTGGAATGAAACTATGTGGAAAAACAGATGATATGCAACTATGAAGACTGTTCTGGGCCCTCCCCTTTCTCTCTATCTCTGTCTCTCTCTCTCTGTCTCTCTCTCTCTCTCTCTCTCTCTGTCTGTCAAAAACAAGAAAAATAAATCTTAAAAAAAAAAAGTGTGTTTTATATAAGCAGCAATGAATTGGGTTTAGTTTCTTATTTTTATTCTAATCTTGACAAACTTTGTTTTTAATGGAGTAGTCTATTTACAGCTAATGTAAATACTGAAAGTTTGGGGTTTATAGCTTTCATCTTACAATTTGTTCTCCTTTTGATCTCTTCAGTGCTCTTTTCTCTCTTCTTGCCAACTTTATAATTCAGCTTTTCCCTCTTTTAGCTTGTAGTCAAAGTGGTTTTTGATGGATTTCTTCACTGTAGAGTTACTAACTTCCTTTTGTAGGCATGAACTAGCTTGGAGGAAATACTCTATTAAATATTTGTCTTCACACGTTCACCCTCTCATTTTAGCACCCATTGGTGGATATCGTGTGTGTCAATAATTACTGTGGTATCTGCCTAATGGGGGATCTTCAATTTTTGAGAGTGAAAGGGGTCCTGAGACTAAAATGTTTGAGAACCAATGTCCTGGATGTCACCATACATCCTTGACGCACACTCTACCGTTTCATATAACTGAGAAATCTTACCACTTCACCAACTATTCTAGCACTGAGAACAGTTTCACTCCACCTTTGTGTTATTGTCATTTCAATTACACATGTATTTTAAACCCGACAAGAAAGACATTATTATTGTTTATAGCCGATATTCATTTCTCCTTGCCCTTTTCTTTGCTCCTCATTCCTTCCCGCATTTCTGTTCTCAAGTAAAATCATTTTCTTTCTGCCTGAAGACTCTATTAGTGTTTTTTTTTCAGTGCAGGTGTGCTGGCAACAAATTCTCTCAGTTTTATTTATCCGGAAATGTGTTTTTCTTTGCTTTTAAAAAAGTGCTGTATTGTGAAGTAATTTCAGACTTATAGAAAAGGAATATACAAAGAATTCTCATATATCTCTCACCCAGATTCTTCAAAGGTTAAATTTATCACTTTTAATTTATTATTCTTAATCAATCTATCGATATAATTATTTTCCCTGAACTGTTTGAGACTAAGATATAGACATGATGCCCTTTTTTCCCTATTTCAGTATTCATTTCCTGATGTGGGGAAGGGGGAGTTCATGCTCATATGTAACCACAGTACAACTATCAAAATCAAGAAATTAACATTATTAACTTATATCTGTAGCTCAGACCTCTCCTCTGAACTCAATTCATATAAATCCACCTGCCCACCTTATACCTCCACTTGGACGTCTAACAGAAATCTCAAACTTAGTATGTCTAACACTGAGCTCCCTAATCCTACCCCACCAAACCACTCCATTTCTAGTCAATGGCAAGTCCATCGCCCTAGGCACAAGGCCAAACACCCTGGTGTCATCTCTAATGTCTGCTTCTCCTTCAGACTCCACATCCAACAAATCAGGATATCCTGCTGGATTTACTTTCAAATACTATTCAGGGATCTGACTGAGGGCTTCTCACCACACAATTCTCCCGGCTCCGACCTTTGCTCTCCAACTGTCTAGTTTTAAGGCAGCAGCCAGGGTGGTCCTATTAAAGCTTAAGTCATTATATCACTCCTCTGCTTAAAACTCTGATGGTTCCCATTTTACTAAAAGGAAGATCAAAGCCCTTACATGGATCAATACTGCTCTATACCAGGGGTGGCCAACAAGTCGATCGCAGTCGACCAGTCGATCGCGAGGCCAATTTTGGTCGATTGTCGATCGCTCGCAATGTCTGGGGTGGAATTCCGTGTACCATGGACTTAGAAGCGATTGTAGAAGACAAAACTTTCTAGCAATAGTTTAATGCATTCTGGGAATTTGCCAAGGTCATAAATTCCTAGAATTCTGACAGCCTGACACTGTGATCTCCGCCCACCCAGACAATACACTTTGACTTATGTGTTACACTTGTCACCAGACACAACGCGTGAATACAACAGTTACGACTCGACTCATCGAAGAACACAGTCAGTTAGCTTGAATATTTGGTAGTGTCATACGGTAGCTTATTTTTTTTTGTATTAACAGTATTATTATCAATCAATATTATTTATCCTCAGTGACCACGTTGAGTTTCAATTTTTCTTCTGTTTAAAATGTAAGTACCTTTTCTTTGTTTTCAATTAAATTGCTTTTCTTACCTATCTATTTACTTGATAAGTGAGCATTCTCGGCAACAGATCTCTAAACTGCGGTCATTACACTGAGAGAAA
>PVKE010033925.1:0-17680 GCA_004027555.1 Craseonycteris thonglongyai | reverse complement strand
GGGAGGGAAAAGAGAGAGGGCGGGATGGGAGGAAAGAATATAAGAGCAAAGTGTGGACCAATTTCAAGAGGACCTTGAGAGCTCCAAGTATTTCAATGATAAAACTGAAGCCATTAGATGTATTGTATTGTCTAGTAAGTAATTCAAGGTAGACTTACTAATAAATTTCAAAGGTTCTTGCCTATGAATTCCTTGGCAGACAATATTAACATCTAGCCTTTAATTTCCTTAAATATTTATCAGTAGCTTAAATTTTAACAAAAACCATGGCTTTCTTTGACAAAGCAGGGACTGTGTTCGTAGCCTCACTTGTAAATGAAAAATAAAACAGAAATATAGTTCAAAAGTGAGCGGTTATCATGGTGACCACAAATTTAAGTAGTGAAAATTGCTATGTTGTTTCTGTTTGGCTAAGGAACTCAAAGATATTGGCCCAAGCAACTCTCAGCTAGAATTTTAGGACTATGTACACAAACACTCAAAGCCAGCCTGATGTAAGTATAAGCAAAATATATCATCTGATACTCAGGAACATTTCCTTCTTCCCCCAGAATGAATCATTTATTGGTCTTCTACCTGCTGTTTCCAAGCTCACATGAATGATTCATTAATTAGCTTCAAAAACAGATGCTCATAATTAAATCACAGGTTCTGTAAGATCATTAACTAGTCCTCTAATGGCTGGAAAAAACAGAAATTTTATAGTTTTAATTTATCAATTTAGGAAGAAATATTGAAAGCATTTTTTGTACAATTGTGGTATTTGCTGTATTGTTTTCCTTTTCTGGTAGCAATTTCTCATTTTCTAAAGTGTGTTAGGATAGAACTTGTTTTAATTTCTTTAACATAAGCAGATTTATTATTTCATTTCATCCACAAAAATTCTGACTCTGGTGGGCTACTAGAGTGTATAGAGCCTTGTTGCTTGTTCAAATTTCTCACTGCTTTGGGTTGCATGCCTTAGTTTATTCACATCAGAATTTCTCCAAAATAATGTAATCGATGTTGGTGATGCAGCATTACACTATTTGTTGCAGAAAATGGTTTATTAATTATACCACATAGGTTTCAGCAGATGCAATGTTATCATTGTTTTGTTGATGATCGTTGCTTGAGAGATGTGATGATAGTTCTATTATCTCCATTAATGTTTTCATCTTTGCCTTGTTCTCAGCTGAAATTGCTACTTATATTTTTATCCACTTGAATATTGAAGTTGGAGTTAGCAGAATATATCCAATTTTCATTCATACATGTTACTTTGGAATTTATTTATGGAGTAAGGCAGAGAATACTATAAACCGAAAGCAAGCTTTTTCCTTATGTCTGCCTCTGAATCCAAAATCAGGGGGTGCCTGCTACAAAATCTGGTGTACTTATATTTGAGAACCTTCCCTCTCCTGTAATCACTGGGGAATTCATTCAGGGTTCTCACTTGGTATATAATTTCTAGCAAAACACTTCCTAGGGAAGGTACAAGAGACTGCACAATAGCACTCAAGTTTAAATATCCATAGATGGTCTGGTTCTGCTATTCTAACTAAATTAACTGAAGTGCTTCAGAAATGTTTGTGTTTGGATTTGAGTTTGAGATATGAAACAAATGTCATCCTTCAATGTATTATATCCTCAGCCCTCAAGGTACTAATATTGAATTAGTTCTAATTACAGCTCATTAGAAAACAATGGTAATGAAATGGATTTGGGGATGTAAGTGTTAAAGTACCAGCTTGTAAAAGAATATTGAATGACAACCACCAGTGTGTTTAATATCTATGGGCTTAATGTAGTGTGACCTTTTATGGATGATTTACTTCGCAATTCTTTCATTGCCATTCTCCAAATATAAATTGCTAATAGATTACCACTCTTATATTTGGATACTATTCCAAACACACAGCAGCGCTTTTCACTGAAACACTATAGTTTCAAATGGTTTGGTGATGATATAATATTGGGTCAGCATTATCATGCAATATGGAAAAAAATTAGGATACAATAAAGAAATGTTGTCATGTAAATGACTTCATACTACCCAGACTCCTCATTTCTTGTTTGGACACAAGAGGTATTCTTCCATCTTGCCGAATTGTCAAGAAGTCAACGTGATGCGTCTTGCCCCAGGATAGAAGTTTTAAGAAGGAAGATGTTTAAATGATGGAGTATTCCAGGACAGAACTGACTGAGCCCCTACAGGAAAGTGCACTCTCTGATGAAAACGTATTTTCAATATGTGTCTGTTCTGACTCGTCTAATTTCCAGTTAACTGTTGAGCTGACGCCGTTTCCTATAGACAACACTATACACCAGCACATGGTTAGCACCACTCTGGTACAAAACTGCTGAAAGGACAGAAAACATGGTTGCTTTGAAAACACGCAAGCAACACTGATCATCCATCATGTATTTTAAGTGGGGCAATACTATCATAATAATGAATTCTTGTGTCTAGGTTTTCTCCAAAAGATCATTTTTGCAGGATCCAGAAGACTCCAGAGTTCCCTGAGCAACTCTGGTCATAAATTTTATCATGCTTCAGCTTTTGGCAGTTTGGATTCATTATACCTGTTAATAATACCACAATTTAAATATGAATATTGTCCTTGCCCATTATGAAAACCTATTATGAACATATATGGATTTATATAAAGGTTGATGACTATATGCTTTTTTATATTAGAAACCTGTGTGAAAACAAAATTAATCTTATGAATGCTGTTAATTATTTTAACTTTTTTATTAGGTATAAAATGTTCATAAAATTATTCTCTATATATCTTACCAAGGTTTACCAGCTTGTGTAATTTTTTAATCAAAGGAGTCTGGTTTTCTAATTAAAGTTTTGTCAAAGAAAATGAACTGCCTGACTCTTTCTTGGCTTGTAGGCATATTATTAAAGTGCCATAAACACTGTCCCTGCATTCTTTCCTCCTCCATGGGTGCAAATGAAATTGTATGCAGCCCACACACCTAGATTTGAGGCTATTTTTTCATTACATTATTGTGGGACAACAAACCAAACAAACAAACAAAGAAAACTCTTATGCATATCTGAATATCATTAGAACAAGGGACAACCAGGAACTCCATGCTGACCATAATGGAGGCTTAATCACAATGATTTAGAAGTCACTCTTCCTAGCTACTCCCAACCTGGGGAAAGCACTAACATGCTCTCCTGAACATGGTCAGCGTCCCTCAAACAAAGCTGTCAAATTCTACATGTTGTAAGCCTCAGTTACTCCATTCCAAACCCCAAATGAAAAAAGAAAAAGAAAAGGTTATTGCAAGAAATACAATCACTGACTCCCTCAAAATCTGGATATTGTAGAAATGTCATTAGACAAGAGCAACTGTGGAAAAGGACAGGCACTGAATCATACAATTTGGCCTTGCCAAATTTACTATGGAACTGATAAGTAAAAAAGAAAGCATTACCAGATACAGCTTTTAGTCAAAACTTTTTGCTCCAAGGGAGCCCACCTTACCAATGTGCTGGGAGCAGATTGTATGAGAAATGATAAGATCATCAAGCAAGAAAACCATCTCCAAAAAATACCACCTTCAGGACCATGTATCATTATAATTTCACTCCTTTGATCTTGAAAGCTTGCGATTCTTAAGAATACCCCTGGGTTAGGGGGGAGTAGGGAGGAGGAATCAAACACACGGTGATGGAAAGTGAGCTGATTCTGGGTGGTGAGCACCTAATGCGATGTATAGACAATGTAATGTAGAATTGTACACTTGGAAACAATGTAATTGATATCAATGTCACCCCAATAAATTTAACAAAAAAAGAAAAAAAAGAATACCTCATTAAGATGCAAAAGTCACTGGAAAAGGTGATATTGTAATCGATAATGGTAAATATTAACAGCTTAATTACCCATTTGTTCATTAACCTCTTAGCAGGGGTTAGCAATATTGGAACTACATTTTTTTTCTTTTCCTCTGAGGGATGGGGGTGTTAGAATATCTCACTGGAAGAAACAGAAAAGTTGAAATGTGATAAATTTCACCTCCCTTATCATTTGTTTTTAAGATTTATTTTTATTGTTTTTGACAGAGAGAGATACAGAGACAGAGAGAAGGGGGAGGGCCCAGAACAGTCTCCATAGTTGCACATCATTGGTTTTTCCACATAGTATCATTCCACAGGTGGGCACGGGGCTGCACAGGGCAGGAACTGGGCCAGGGTCTCACCCCAGTGAGAACCGAACTGGGGGCACTTCCCCGTTCAGCATATGGGTCCACACGGGCCAGGGCTAGGATTCAATCCTCGGTCCTCAGGGCTGCAAATTGAGCACTTACCCACTGAGTCATCCCGGCTTCCCCTCACCTCCTATTTACCAAAGTCAGAATTCCATTTTTTTTTATTAAGTCAATTAATTGTGTTTTTAACACAAGTGTCACTTATCTCAAAATAACCAAAGCTGCTTCATTAGATACCACAACTAGCTACCAGGGGAACGTTTTAATATAGAAGATACTATATAAGCTATAGGTATTATTCACCATACTTAATAACAGAGCTATTCATAGTCTGGGCTTATATCCTCAGTTTCTAACCTCTGTGTCTGTATATTGTCCCTTGAACATAAGTTACCCACACATCACCAGCAATGACCTGAGCTAAACTGCACTCACTATATCCTAATCATGATGAATTGAATTTTTTTCTTAGACAGCTGGTAACACAGAAAGAATTTAAAAAAGTGGCCTATTGGGCAAAAATGATCCTGATAATTTGTACTTGGTTAAGTATGGTGAACTATTAATTTAGTAGTGAAAATAAAATAAGTTCCTAAGCATTCTCTAACAGAGCTATGAGGACCACACTTTGACAAAAATCATTCAAATCAGGATGGGAAAGAAAATGGATATGTAAGCAATATGCCCATATAGCCAGACTTTCCAAAGGCATCTTGGATCCTGTTGCAAAAATCTTACTTGCAAATTGCTTGGGCTCTGCGCATTCCCAGGGCTAGAAGGTTTACAGCATAGACAAATGAACAGAAATGAATTGTGCTAAAGGGAAGTGTCATCTGCAGCCCCTAGAGTCACACATTGTTTTACATCTTTATCGTTGAATCAGAAAAATGATAAACCAAATCTGCAACGGATTAAAATTAAGCAGCCAGTGTTCTAAATGTCAGGAAGGAAGGAAATCAAAGCATAACAGATAGAGAGATTAAAGATGCAAGCATTCAAAAACACAAATGACTGTGGTTGAGAAACACATGGGGGACTTCACCAGAAACCTGGGTTTGGAGATGGGGTTAGGAGAAGCACATATTCAGAAAGACAGTAAGCCCACAGAGCTCACCAACAATATGAGAAAGCCAGTTGAGAATGCATTGGGAGTGTTTGTAAGAAATAAATAGGTGGTGCTATTTGGGGTGACATGCGATATGAAATTGAGAGATGAAAATAGTTTTTATATAGCACTGAAATGGTGGAAATTAGCCATTTTCAATCCCAAAAAATGTTCGAGACAAATTGGAAGGCTCAGTAGTGAGAGGAAAGATTAGAGCAGTTAGATGAATTCACTCATAAAAAGAAATCATGGCCTTGGAAAAATAGAGCAGTGACACTCAGTGGCGAAGCAAGTCAGGAGGAAAATAGTAGACCTGAGCCAGTAAATCCCAAAATATGTACTTGTTCATTCTCTGTTGGGTACTTATGGTGATAGGTAAGTACCCAACTGCTCAAAAAACCAGTTGATGGCATTTCAAGAGGCAGCAAGTGAGTTTCATTACACCTACTATGAGAACTGCAAGAAATAGGGGTTGCTATTTAGTATAAACCAGAGTTTCTGAGGTATTAGTTGTGGAATCCTTTCTTCAAACAAAGATCAATGCAAAAATCGCATGTGTAGAGCAAACGAGTACTGGAGCTTTGGGGCCATTGAGCCTGTCTCTCCCACCATGCTACTTCCAACCCCTCAAGCTCACTGGAAATTTTTGAAAACCACTGGTAAGTGAAAAAAAAAAAAATCAGAAAATCACCTTTATCTCTGCCTTTAAATGACCAAGTGACAACAGTTAACCTTGTCCATAGGATAAAGGAATTATATTAATGATGTCTAAGGCCCTCACGTAACAACAGATCTTCAAAATGTGAGTTCTCTTATTCCCCTGAGGACTCACACCTTCCAAAAAATTACAATCTCCAGCCCCTTCAACTATTGCTCCTTCTCTCAATGACACTCTGAGTATACCTCGCCCACAACTGCACACAGAGCCCCGGCTACAGTCCAATTGTTGCACAGTAAGAGGGAGCCTTCATTATCTCTTTCATGCAGACTACAGTCAACTTATCTCAGTGGCCACATGGAAGGGTGACACTGTATTTTCTATTTTTAGTATTTTATACTTTAATTTTAGTTTGATTCAACAATGTAATTTAGCTTAAAACTTTTTAAATCTTTAGCTTAAAACTTTTTAACCTTTTTTCCTGTCTTTGCCTCCCTCTTCTCCTGCTGGTCTAAATGGCCTTGTCTGTTCCAAGGCTACATGCATACCACGTTAATCTAGCTAATCAGCAGAATGCTATTTCACAAGAAATTGAGTCAGTTTAACCACCCAGACACCCACAACAACCAGACTGCAATGCTGAACTGAGATTCTCTGTCGGTGACATATGAATCACCCCTAAGACTGAGTTTAAGAAAACTATTGCAGAATAAACTGAACCGCAGGAGATGTTCTCCAATGAGTCATATGACTAACTCCTCTTTCCCATTGTTCTGCTTCTTCCTATGTCCCCCCAAACCTTCTGGCAGTCCTAAGAACAAGGAGATGACTTTGGGGGACAGAAGTTCACCATTCTCTCAAAATGTTGGCATTTTTAATAAACCTGATTTTTATTCCATCAACTTTATCTCTTGATTATTGGATGAGCGTCAAGCAGCTGGACCTTATCCCAGTAACATCACATTGTGGGTCTTTCATTGCCCAAGTGGAGAACTATTACTTCTCAGAAGCTCCTCCACTGTCTTCTTACTGATTGAGTTCTGGTCCCACTCCTCTGTGACTTACTGTGACAGGAAAAGCCCTGGGTGGCCATATTGTAGTTGGCTCCTCATTTCTTGAGAAGCCAACACTAGCCATATGACCACAGGACAGAAGCTATTTCTCGCCAGCTTCCCTGACTCAGACACAATGTAACACCCTTCAAAGATTGGTCCAAGAGCAATTTCAGTGCCCACAGCTCTATCAAGAGCAAATCATTTACTCAGGCAGCCAACGTTTATGCTGCATCCCCTCCATTCTTTCATATCTGGGCTGTTAACTCCTGATTTTAACAAATGCTTCATAACTTACAGGCTATAGAAAGAAATGAGCACCAGAAAAATCCCACCTTCAGTATTTATTATAAGTTTCCGAAGTCACAGTACATTCAACCAGCTCTCTTTAGAGCACTACCATTTGTAACCCTTCTCAACCTCTGTGGAAACCATCATTACTGGCCTCTCATGTCTGCTACACCTAAAACATAAAAGGTGGCTTCTGAGCTATTCATTCTAAAATAGCGAAAATGTGACTTCTTTCGCTATTTCAGACTTCTATTTCACATAAAAAGCTAAATATATTGTGATGGAAAGAAAGCTGATTCTGCGTAATAAAAACATATTGTTACACATAGACAAAGTGCTATAGAATCATACACCTAGAACCTACCGTATGTAATTTATTTTTTAAGATTTATTTTTATTTTTTTTGACAGAGAGAGAGAGACAGAGACAGAGAGAAGGGGAAGGGCCCAGAACAGTCTCCATAATTGCACATCATTGGTGTTTCCACATAGTTTCATTCCACAGGTGGGCGGGGCTACAGGGCAGGAACTGGGCCAGGGTCTCACCCCAGTGAGAACCGAACTGGGGGCACTCCCCAGTTCAGCATATGGGTCTGCACTGGAAGGGGCTGGGATTCGATCCTTGGTCGCCGGGGCTGCAAAGTGAGTGCTTAACCCACCAAGCCGTCCCCGTTTCCCTTGTAATTTTTTTTTTTTTTTTATCTTTTCACATTTATAGAGAGAAATTATCTTTTTGTCTTCAGTGCATATTTATTTCTATTTTACTTTTGACAGATAGAGAGAGAGACAGAGACAGAGACAGTTAGAGAACCGAACTGTGGGAACTCCCCAGTTCAGCATGTGGGTCCTCCTGGGCCGGAGCCGGGATTCAATCCTCGGTCCTCGTGGCCTCAAAGCGAGCGCTCAACCCGCTGAGCCGTCCCGGCTTTCCCCTCCCTTGTAATTTTTAATAACCAATATTACCCTAATAAATTTAACAATAAAAAATTTTTTCCATGAAAAAAAAAAAGAAAGCTGCTTAAGAGACCTTGCCCATAACAGCTTTAGCTTTCTGGAACTCAAGTCGGCCTTCTGAGTCTCCCAGACCTCTGTGTACATCCTCCTGATTCTACAGTTTGCCAGCCATTAGATATGTGGCAAGTTGCCTAATGTCTCTGAACTTCTTGTTCCTCACAAAAATAGGTTTTTGATGACTATGTACCTAGAACTCAATGTTCTTTTACTTCTTTCCTTTCTGTTACCTGGTATCTGATCTTTCAGTACAGTTTAATCAGATAATGTACATATGTCATTTCAGGCTTCCTGGCCCAAAGGCACTAGCATGCAAGTTTAGATCACAGTTGCTGTGCAGTCCTTCCTGGCCACCGATGACCTGTAGCATGTGAAGGAATGCTCCAAACACCAGAAGGCCAGCTTCCAGGTGTTGGTTCTTTTCCTGGTCCACGTAGTTGCCCTAGTGAAATGTTTGTTCAGTGTTTCTTTTAGTTGTCTATGAAGGGGGACCAAAAAAAAAAAAAATGGTATTTTCTTCGTGAGGGCCCCTTGTAGTACAGGCTTCCCCCGCTAGGGGAGTGTTCTAGGAACCCATCTGCATCCGGGTACTCGCTGGCCTGGTTGTGAGAGGCTACATTTGGCTTCAGTGAATTTTTTTTGAGGCTCAGTGCGTTCGACCATTTTATAATGGGTGATTTACATGAACAATGTGTGCCATGACCATGCACCTGCCCCACCGTGCTGAGTGTTCAGCAGTTTTTGACCAAAAAATGACATCACCCCCGTGCCCCACCCTCCATATTCACCTGCTCTCATCCCAAACGACTTTGGTTTTTTATGTTTTCCCAGATTAAAAAAAAAACTCCTCAAAGGGAAATGTTTTGCTGATGTGAAGTGAAACAAAGAATGGCAGAAGCACTAAAAGTCATCAGGATTGACAAGTACAAAAACTGTTCTGAGCAGTAGAAAAAGTGACGTGATAGGTGTACTGCATCAAAAGAAGTGTACTCTGAAGGTGATTACAGTTTAAGCATGTAAGAATAAATACACAATATTTTATAAATAAATTCTAGTTTTGGGGGGTCCTTCCTCATACACTCAGCAATCATTAAATGAGACCTACTCCATGAATGGCTATGGGACAAGCACTGGAGATCTGAGCACTCTGCTCTAAGTAGCATATATGTGTATGTATGTGTGTCTGTGGGTGTGTGTGTATATATATATATATATATGTATATATATATATATGATTTACTTATTGGTTTTGACAGACACAGAGAGAGGCAGAGAGAAGGGGGAGGGCCCAGAACAGTCTCCATAGTTGTCTGTCATCAGTTTTCAACATGGTTCTGGTCCACACAGGTGGGCGGGGCTGCACAGGGCTGGAACCTAGCTGGGGTCCTCCCACATGGGAGGCACGCCCCCTTGAGCCAGAGGTCCAAACCAGGGGCCTCCCACATGGGAAGCTAGCCACACCCCAGTTCAGCATACAGGTCAGCGCCGCTGGAGCTGGGTTTCAATCTTCAGTCCCCAGGGCTACAAAGCGAGCTCTTAACTTGCTGAGCCACCCAAGTTTCCCTAGCATGCATTTTAGCAGGGTTGTCCAACATAGTTTCCAAAAGTGCTAAAAGGAATAATGTAGTATTTAGTTGAGCCCTGGACAAGTTTGGAGGTGCACAAAGGAAAGTATATACAATTCTATCTGATTGGAGGTGAGGAGAGAGAATGAGAAAAATTTTATTGAAAAACAAATGTATAGAATAGACCACACATTTTGTGAAGAGAGAGACCTATTTGTCTTGTTTGCTGTGTTTCTCCCTGGAACCTAGCAGATGGTTCAGGTACCAAAGGAGATTGAAACAGAATTTGCCTATAGTTTCAGGCAACATTATAAAGCAAAAGAAACAAAGAATCTTACCAGAAGACATGGAGTTTGTGTCTTTTCTCACAGGGCGTCTAGAAAATTGACTGTAGTCAGGGTCTACATAGGGTAAACTCTGTGTAGCCCCTGACACTGACCCAACCCCAACTCCCACCTCCTTACCTCATGATAGGGAGGGCTACTTCAGGAACAGAAGTTTTCTTTGATGAGTTTGGAATCAAAGGGGGAAAAACTATGTGGTATGAAGGCTATTTCCCTCAGCCTATGATAGAATCTAGTGGGCCACCATCCTCTGTCACTCCAAGTAAAGCGAAGTATTACCTGGGTGTCAGCTGCCTTTGTATTAATCTTTTATTTTCACTCAGGGAAAGTCTGATGCAGGAACCAGAACATCTTTTATTCCTCAGAAGAAAAAAATATATATCTGCACACAGCTAAAACATTAGCAAGTGCTTTAGTGTTGAGAAGAGGTTTAAAAAGGGAAATGATATAGCTTATGTTCAAAACTCCAAAGCACATAACCCTATGATGCCCTAGGCAATATGTTTTTTCTTCTAAGTCTTGTTAGATTTTCTTTCTCAGCCATTTCCCAGGGAGCTCCCATTCCAAATTCTGGTCTTCCCTAAGACTTTTTCAATCTTTTGCTTCTTTTTCATACAAAGCAATGATTGATCCCCTTGTCATATTTTCCAAATTTGCCAACTCTAACCCAATCACAGATCTAAAAAGGACTTTCTGACTACCAGAGCCCACCCCTTTAGAAGGCAATTAGAGATTATAAATAACACTCTCATGCACACATACAATAATGTGTGTTTACTTTATCATATGCTATTAAACACTAAAAATTGGCTTGGCAAAGCTTTCTTTTTTCACTATTTCTCATTTCCATATTTCCAATTTTTATTCTTTTACCTTAGTGCAACAAATCACTCTGAGATATAGCTTAGAGATTAAATGTGTGGAGTTTGGAATTTGAAATAATCTGGATTCATTTCAGATCTTACATCTGCCACCCACCTTACCTTCTTGAGTATGGGAGAGATATTTAACCTCTCATTGCCTTGGATTTCTAATCTCCTAAAATATAACTACATTGCTTAAACAAATATATGTTGAGAGATCACTAGTTATCATTTGTTTATGTGCATCTTCATTCATCAGATATTTATTTCACATATTATTATTTGTGTTCATAGATTTGTTTGAAGTAATTACTGTAGAACTCTTAATAGAGACTTTATCACGTAAGGGTTGAATAAGCCATTGTTATTGTTACTACTATTGTTTCTTCCACTCTTGAAAAAAGGTCTATAAAAATTTCCATTACATGGAAAATCTATTCAAGTTCATCATTAAACTTACATGAATCTGATCCATTTGCCTTTGTTTGTTCATTTGTTTGTTTCCCCTTTATTCACCTCAGCCCACAATCTTGAAGAAACTAGCTATATTGCATTTTTTGACTGCCTGAGTTTGAAAATTATTCTTATATAATAAAAGAGTTAGAAGAAAATAACTCTTATTTAACATCAATACTCTACTAAATACAGAGAAATCTTACTTTAGTGCCTGACATCATAGATGAAACTCCAGTTACCATGGTCTTCTGGAGACATGGAAGTCGAGGAACCAAGTTGATAAAATTACAGATTAACTGACTTTATTGTCCATCATTTATCAGGAAATAAAATATTTACCAGTTGCTGAAGTGAGTAATTCCAAAACTTCAGTTTGAATTTTCTTTTGTTTCAACTTAACCTTTCTATTACACCCCTCAAGCTAACCCAGATGATGATGGCTGAGGCCATGATCAGCTATCCCTATGACTCTAAGCCCAGAAGGTTGATTCCTGAGAAAAATTATTTATTATTATTTTAAACCACTAAATTTCAGAGTTATTGTTATGCAAGAATAGAGAACCAGAACACCATTACATTATAATATCTAAAATTATAAAAGGCAGAATACCAGGATGGGAAAACACTCTGGAGGCTTTCAGAGTAGTCTCTTACTTTACACACATGACTTTACTAGGTCAAAGAAGTTTAGTGACTTGCTTATTATTAAGGAGGTAGAACTTACCCAACTAGAACATATATGATTACTATTTCCATTATTTAGGAATTTTGCATTGTCTGTCTCCATGGTTTATGTCTCATCTTGTTATCTGGAATGTTTTACTTATTTAAAGTTTTCTTTACAAAAAAATTCAAGATATATTTTGATTCTAGTTAAACATTTATAAAAGCAATAGTATATATACTTGATATGTGTATTTGGATTTGTTTTGTTTTGTTCCTTCTATGATTCATGCTTACAACTTGTTCTGCATTATCAATATAAAAGCCAAATCTGGCAGAAGAAAGGGTGTTTTTGTTTAGTTTCAAGTCAATACTCCTTCACACTCAAGGCAAAGTTAAGACTTAATATTTCCAAGAGGGAAATATGACAAAGGGGAAATACCTTGCAAGAAAGTGAGAAGCAGGGAAAGCTTTGTTTTTGGTTTTTTTTTCTTTCTTTCTTTTTTTTTTTTTTAGGTTATTGGAGTGTCAAGAGAGGCAAAGGTAAAGAAAAGTCATGAAAAATGTGTGTCCCAATTTTCCTTCTTTGTGCTAAAATTTTAATTGGGAAAGGCATTTTATAGAGTCTTATGAAAACTAGAAAGCAAAGGATATTTTTCTCTGCTCTACTTTGAAACCTTGGAAAGAGCTTACTGGGACAACTGACTCAAAGCCAAAATGGGACACTATAGCCCAACAGAGAAGCTCAAGGAAGTGTGCAGAGAAATGAGTTCGTTATTCTTCACAGCCTGCACAGGGCATGTAGACACAGAAAAGCTTCTGAGTGCCTTAAGGATGGAAGTAAGAGACATTAAGTAAGCTCTGGCCTGATAGGACCTAGAAATTGGGTCCAAATGGCAGCATTTTTACTATGGGTAGCAAATTGTCAGAGCCACAGCCTTCAGCAGTCAGTGTCAGACAGAACAATTCACACCTGTGCAGTCACTAGTCCAAGGGCCAAACCAGAGCAACCATCCCATAGCTAAGACCTAGGAGGATCCAGAGGATACGGTATAAATCCAAAGTTCCCATTATGTGTTCAGAGGCCATATTGCAAGAAAGGAGAAAGGGAAACATCTTAAAGACTGAACACCTAACAACAACAAAGAAACTGATTTCAAAGAGATTATTTAAACTAACACTGATATGGAGTTACATTTAAATTTACTAAACCTTTGACCACAGTAGACTGAATCAATCAGAAGAGATTGACATATGGAGTCAATGTATTCTGCTCTACAGTGAGGCATGAACTCATGAAGATCAGACAATAAAAGATCACACTTAAGGTTAAACATGGCATGTTTACCATACTGGTCTATTTATTCTTCCTCAGAGAACCAGAAAGCAAACAAATAAGACATTAAGATATACAAAAAGCACATTCCCACAAGGGTAAGTACAGCCAGATACGCAATAATCTCGGATAAAAGATGTCAGCAACATTTCAGAAGTTTAAAAACAGGTAGAAATTTAACAGCTAATCTAGAAGACAAAATAAGGTGGAAAGCTAAGAATGTAAGGAAGGTAATTAACAAGAAGTAGACCAATTTTCTCCACAGAACTCTAGAAAGTTCAAGGATGGAGGGAGCAGGTAACATGGCATGAGTGGGTCTAGAAACAAGAGTTGAAATATTCACCCACACTCAGTCATTCTCCAATGTACCAGAATGTCCCTCTCCCAGGCTAGGGTCAGCTGCAGCTGAAACAGATGAGATGACTATGTTTGCACAATCTGAGACTGGCTGAGACACTTTTCGTTTTGTGGAAAGATGGCTGTGGAGGTAGGAACAGACAGGAAGTTGGAAACTGATGGGAAAGAATAAAAGCACTATACGGAAGTTCTGAGGACTGAGAAGAACACAGAAAGAGGGAAGGATGGAATCTTTACACCAGACTCCCTCCAAGCAGCTACTTAACAAGGCTCTGTCTTCTTGTGTGGAAAAAGTAATAAATTAGATATTCCAAGCATAATCCCCAGGCTTTTGATCTTGTGGTATCTTGAGATATTAGCTTAAACTACTCGGTAAAATAATTTATTAAACCTTCACAGAAATCCAAGGATAAATTGGCTTGAGTAAATGGGAGAAGTTTATTAACCAAACAACTCTTTAGCTGCCACACCGATGCTGGCCCACCCACTGCAAATTAATAAGAAAAGAGTCATCTTCCCCTCAGATCAGGAAAAAACATAGCTCATCCATGAATTATACTATTAGTTATTAGAGTTTAGTAGTTAAAGCAGGGATGGGGGATGGAATCCCTAAACCTAATTTAAATCTCTGCTCTGCTACTACTTACTTATTTATTTATTTACTCAGTAAATATTTAATGAGTACCTACGATATGTCAGGCACTGTTCTAGAAACTTGGGATGCAACAGCGTAAAATTTGACAAGGTTTCTTTCATCATGAAGCTTAGATTCAAGGATAGAGAGAGAGAGATAGTGAGGAAATGCATTTTGAAAAAAATCAAGATAATTGTCAAATGGAAATTGATTAATGTGAAGGAAGAACTTAAAAAGGAACCAGGAAGGTCCTCTTTGTGAAGATAATGACTGACCTGACCCCTGATGGAGAGCTAGTTACACAGAATATCAGGCCGGAGAGTTGCAGGCAAAGAGAACAGGAAGAGTAAAGGGTCTGATATAGAACAATGACGAAGGCCCGCAATGCCGGAGCCAGTGACCAGCAGAAAAGTAGTACAAAGAATGTTGGAGAAAAGGGTACCTTAAAAAATGTGGATATTATTCTAAATAAGTGGAAATCCAATAAAGTGAGAGTGTACAACCTTTTGGCTTCCTAGGTCCACATGTAAGATGAACTCTCTTGGGTCACTCATAAAATACACTAATGCTAATGATAGTTGATGAGCTAAAAAAAAAAAAAAAAAAATTTCCTCAAAATTTTGTAACATTTTAAGAAAGTTTACAATTTTGTGTTGGGCCACATTCAAAGCTGTCCTGGGCCACATGCGGCCCATGGGCTGCAGGTTGGACAAGCTTGTACCATGTTTTATGTTGGTAATTAACATATTCTCTTTTTTCTAATATCAAATACTTAGGCAAAGGAAGAGTTATCAGGAAAGGAAACTGAAAAAGCATGATCAGTGAGATGTGTATAAAATTAGGAGAGTGAGGTGTTAACAACAAAGCCAAGAAAAGAAAGGGAAATAAGTTACTATTTGATTATAACACAATTTCAAATCTTTAACAGAAGAAAGAGAGAAACATTTGTTGAATTTATTAAATTTTGCTTGATGTAAGTGACTGACAATTTTGAAAAGAGCCTCTTAAATGGAGGCAGGAGAGGCAGCCAGAACATTGTGGACTCAAAGAGTGACTGGGACGTGAGGACATGGTAACAGTCTGGGGTGACAATTCTTTCAACATCTTATGCTTTGACAAAGAGCAAAGAAATGAGGTGGTAGTTCATGGTGGTGTGGAATCTGTGGAGGAAGGAAACATAATACCCAGTTTTACGCTGAGGGGGAATTTTCAGTAGAGAGGGAGAAGGTGATGACACTCAAGAAGTGGGTGCACAACTCCAGGACAATGTCATAGAGGAGAAAATAGGCACAGGCATTTCACACAGTGTAAAGGTGGAGGGAGCCGCTGAATAGGTACACAAAAACACGTGAGTGTGGGTCTGGCCCAAAGTACAAGAAAGTTTCCCTTGGTTTATATTCCCTCCATGAAGAATGTGAAGAAAAGAAAGTATGAAGTCATTTTTAAAATGTGGAAAAGTGAATAAGGCAGTACAAGTCTCAACCCACAGCATTGTTGTGAGGAAATGTAACTTTCTATAATCTTCTATAAAGGAATTTTATCTCTACCTAGGGCCTCACTCTACTAGGTGGCAGAAGCTTAACATCAATTTAGGATCTTACTCTTTTCTCAAAGATTTATTTTTATTGTTTTTGACAGAGAGAGAGAGAGAGAGAGAGAGAGAGAGAGAGAGAGAGAGAGAGAGAGAGAAGTCTCCATAGTTGTACATCATTGTTTTTTCCACATAGTTTCATTCCACAGGTGGGCGGGGCTGCACAGGGCAGGGACTGGGCCGGGGTCTTCACCCCAGTGAGAACTGAACTGGAGGAACTCCCCAGTTCAGCATATGGGTCCGCACGGGCCGGGGCCGGGATTTGATCCTCAGTCCCCGGGGCTGCAAAGTGAGTGCTTAACCCACTGAGCCATCCCAGCTTCCCCTTACTCTTTTCTTAAAGCTTCATTTGATTTCTGGTATGGGTTGGGTCTTAAATAGTGCCAGGGCATGGGGAGTATAGTCTAGTAGTTCCCCAAATCTCTCTGGTGTCCATGGAAGTGTCATTGTTGCTATTTAGTCTTAAGTCTTGAGTTCACACAGATCACTATAAAGTTGCCCCTACTTTCCAGCTAAAAAGCTCTTATAAGACCAGATCATTCTTAGCTAACTTTGTCCTGCTATGGGATTATTAAACATGGGATTATTCTGCTGCCAGAAGTCTGAATTTTGGAAATATCAATGTCAAGGGTAGGGAGGTGGGGATGAGGAAAAAAAATTAGTTGATGTGTGGATATTAGAGAACTAATAGCTCAGAATGTGGACTGGTTCATAATGTGGATCTTACAGTTGTCAGAAATGATGACAGGACTAGAGGTAAGGAGGTAAAAAGCCAGCAGCTAAAGTCTTCAGGGAGAAGAGAGGTGAGGAGGCCAGGAGTGACAACAGGGATAAGAAAGAGCATAGTTGAATATAGCCAGTTTCAAAGGAGCTGGGGTTTTGTTGCATTGTTTTTATTTATTTGTTTTGATGTAGGAAAAAAGAGAAATAAATGGCTTGGAGGTAGCAATTGAGACTCAGGGATACCCTTACATCATTTTCTGGCCTTGAGGTTTATGAGATGTGAGAGAGAAATAGTCTTTATTTGAGAGAGCTGCAGGAGAAGTCTCATCGTCACAGAAGAGCCAGGTTAAAGAAAGGGCAAGGATATAGGGGAGAGCTCAGAAAACCGTTTGAAAATACAAGAAGTCAGCAAACCACAGAGCAGTGGAGAGAGGTGGCTGGGGGTTGAGTTCATTTAGGGGTTGTACAGAGCAGGGAGAGAGGAGCATTCCAGTTGATAACACAGTACAGGGAAGGCATAGATATGTGGCCTTCTCAGATTACTTAAAGCCCCTGATTCTGAAATATACTTGTGTGGAAAGTAAAATGCACATATGCATACCAGTACTCATCGAACACATGTAAAAATTAAACGAAAGTGCTGGGACATATTCATAAATATGCTCAAGCCCATGAGGAAGGGCGTAGGATCATGTATAGGCTCACCAAACACCAAAATCAAAACAACCTGAGATAAATGTTAAGACAAAAATTAAGTATCAAATTAGGTCTCAATGAAGACCTTAATCTTTAAAGATGTTTGTACCTGCATGTTCAT